>VMDO01005857.1:71779-106976 GCA_007922755.1 Pedetes capensis | reverse complement strand
TTTCAAATGAAAACTACTTTGCATCTACTGTTATATCATTTGCAAATTTTAAAATAAAACATTTTATGTTTGTTGAAGTTTCAGAACTCATAGCTTAATATTATATTTTATTGTTGAATTATCTAAGAACTAAGCAAAAGTAAGTAGAAGGTCAAATATTCACTATAGCCTCCTCTGTTTATAATTGCATATTAATAGAGTATGTTTAGCTTAGAAATTATAAAGATTTTACTTGAAAAGAAAATTGTCATTTTTGTCCACTGAAAGAATTTCTAAAGATTAAATGAGAGGAAAATATTAAAGCAGGTGAAAATGATTGAGGATATTTTTATTCATTTTTAGAGAAAAAATATACAGATATTGTCTCACAAAAAGTTTTTTCTTAGGAAAATGGACTTAATAATATCTGAAAAAGAGCCAGGCACAGTGGCGCATGCCTGTAATCCCAGCAATTTGGGAGGCAGAAGCAGGAGGATTGCAAGTTTGAGATCAGAGGCAGTATGCATAATTTAGTGAGATCCTGTCTCAAAAACTGAAAAAGTGGACTGGGGGTACAGCTCAGTAGTCCAACCCTTGTAAATGAAGAAAGCACAAGGCCCTGGGTTCAACCTCCGGTACTGCAAAAATCATCATCATCATCATCATCATCATCATCATCATCATCTGCAAAATTATTGTCGTATGAAAGTATTACTATAGAGAGCATTAATATATATAAAGTTTCCTATAGTGAGAGGAATAAATCTCTTTTGTATAATTTTTAACACTACCCTCATCTTCATATGAATTTTTAGCCATAAATGAAGCAATCTTTTCTGTAACAAAGCTCTAACAGAACTAATTAAACAAACATTATTTGGTGAATTAGATCTCTTCCTAAAATGTTGAGATACAAATTGTTGATGTTTTAATGTGAGAGTCAAAACCTTCAGTAATCATTTAGCTTTAATGTTTGCTTTCCCTGATACGTGTCTAAGCATGATTTTTATATAGAAACTTGAATTTGTTCCCACTAACTAACTCTCTGCCCTCACCAAGAAAGATATGCTCATGTTTAATGTAGCTAGAAAGTATTGATATAAAATTAAAATGTGTTTTCTATGGTGGAGTCTCTTCCTCTGATTATTCAAATGATTTAGAACTTCCCCTTTTCTTATTACATTTATATTTCATAACAGATGCAAAGAGCTAATCGCTTTTAATTTTTGTTCTCAGTGCTGTGTAAGACAGATTCTCAGGGACCAGTTCTGAGTTTGTATTTTCTAGCAGGGCTTACCAAAAGTGTAAGATTCAGGCTAAAGAGCAAAACTTAGATGGCCCTATTCACTATTGCTGCAAACTCCACTGTAAAGTGAGTACATTGTATATCTAGAAAAGTCTGCTTTGAGCTTCTCTAAGACGATGCTGAAATGCTGCCTTATGAATTCCAAAATGAATTAATGAAGAACAACACTGGAGATGAAATGTATATGTGTGTGTATCACAGCTAACATGGCAACTGGAATACAAAGCCTTTTTTCTCACATTTTGCCAGCCATAGCATAAGCTCTCCACAGAGGATGAGGATTAACAGCCTGTCTCCTTTGGGGTGGGGGGAGTATGAGTTGAATAAAATGTAGAATCTGCAAATGGAGCTCTGAAATGATGTAGTTAACGTTACATATGTAGTCTATTATGGTAACTGGGAACATGTGTGTCATAATGTTGGGAAAACTGATTCTAAAAATGGAAGAGAGTAGAACAAAAACTGCCCCCCGAATTCTGCTTAAGTTGCAAGATCCAAGGACACTCTGTTAGGAAAGATTTGATTGAGTCCCATTTTCCTCCTGTTCACCAAGGTCATCTCTACCATTTTCTCTCCCTCCACATTCTCCCGTTATTTTTTAGATATAGTTTTCATTTTTCAATTTGAATGTCTTATTTTCTCTAGCATGCTAGAGTATCAGAATGGTCTTTTAGACCTTACTAGGCTTTTCTAAACCCATGGAAATATCATGATTTTGAATATTTATCAAGGAAAAAAATAAATGAAATTCTCTGACCCTAGGCAGTGAAAGAATACAGGGGACTGGAAGACATCACATCTGTTAGATCCAAGCAGACATGGACCATGCACTTGGCAACCTTGGTCACTCACATCATTGGTTACAACTTCTGTTACTGTGCTCAGGTGTTCATCAGCCTATGTGGAAGAAGCTATTTGAAAGGGAAAATATGATGGGCAAAGCAGAATAATTTAAAAAAGTAGAAATGATAGTTCAATCTCAGTCTAAGAAATTATTGAGTCCAGAATAGAAGGTAAGTCATAGAAAAAGGATGCAAAGTACTTTGAATATTAAGAGAGAGAAGGAAGCAAAAGTTTAAAGCAATAAAGAAACCAGGGCAGATTGCCTGTACTCTGGGTACAGGCATTGATGTAATGAAGTTAATTTGTTACTTGTCCTTATGTATTGACTCTTGTGAGATCACATGTTACTTTTTTCTTTTCTTCTCATTGACTTGATAATTTTTGTTTGATTAAGCCCTTCCTTGTCTTCAATTTATTATTCAGCCTAGGATGCAAATATTCTTAAAACAATATAATTTAAAATATTTGATCATTTATCACTTTATTGGAGCTATTGCAAACTGCTGTATTTCAAACTTAGCTCTGTTCAACCTTACCACTGTTCATTTCCTGGGGATTCCAGAAGAGCAACTCATGAGCAGAGATGTTCTTAAATTAAGAGGACTAGTGTACAGGAAATACAACCAATAGTCAGTGTATAGAGGAAAATTAGGTGAAGGGTGACCACATGATACTCTGGGATAGTTATTCTGTCAAATGTTAAAAAAAAATGAAGAATAGATAAGTCACCATCCCCTCTCTCAGCTTCCATATATTATTACCCAATAGCTTTACCAGACTTGGAAATTTATAGGATAAATGCCAGTTAATTCTTGCCAATGTGCAAAAAACAGAATTTTTGACTTTAAATCCAACTGGTTACTATGTATTGGAGATTATTTCTCTAAAATGTCTTAACAGCATTCTTTTATCTCTGCCATTCCTAAAGCCAAACGCAGTTCTTAATTTTTTACTTGTCCTTCCCACTGTGTCTTCCTGCTACAGTCATCCCTGTTGTACTCTTCTTTAAGCATCTCTTACTTTATTTTTTAAAATTTGCCAAGTTAATATTCCCATGGAACCTCTCCTACAATCCTCAATGTCCTGCCCCTTCTCAAAAGTTTCAAAAAGTTTACCATATAAACCAATTGTCCTTAATGTGACACTTAGTGTCCTCCCATAATATGATTCTTTATTTACAAATGTATCTGCTAGTGATTACTCTTAGGCTCCCTTACTCTAGTCAAATAGCCCTACTATTGTCCCAATTCAACTCATAATTTCTCACTCTCCTGCCTTTGCTCTTACCGGTCCTTGGTCTAACCTGCCTGCCTTCCCCACTGAAGCAAGTAGTGTGGAGGTGTGCTGCTCCAAGACTCTATGATACATGAAGTTTTCTCTGATCCTTTCACTTGTGTAATCACATCTGAAAGCTTTATATCTGTACATACTTTGTGGCACATTAATTTCTACTTTATACTAGAATTGTCATATGCAGCTATACCTGAATCTATATATTGATCTTCCTTGGTATCTGATGTAGTATTTTTTATTGTTGTTTTTAGGTGCCCTTGAGCCTTGTCTGACTCATTGGGTTTTCAATGGTTGGTTGTTTCAGGAATGGACTGCCTTCTCCCATTTTTGAGGTGCTGGGGATCTAACCCAGGTCCTCAGAAAGTGAGGAGCAGCACTATACCAACTGAAATAAGCACAGCCCAGTGAGTTTCTTAGCTCCATGATTCAATGCGTGATTATGAAGAGCATAAACCAGGTAACATTTAGTTTGATATTCCTACATCTCTTAACATATTGCTTGACTCATAAAACCCCTTATGTATCTGCTGAGTGGATTAATAAGTATGCTTAAGAGTTTAACAATCATATATCTTTAATGCATTCATAGCAAGTTTCCAGAGGATTCTTTCTTTGTAAACACTGTCATTTGCCTATAGCTTCTAATCATCTACACTTCCATTTCAAAAGGCCATATCTGATAAGTTACTTGAAAGTTCCATATTTTAACTATCCCCAAGATTGAATCAGCCTAGTTTTTTTACATTAATGACCTAAAGCAAAGTTCGGTTTTTCATAGAAAATAAGGACTGAGAAAGTCTTGAATATTTCATGACTCTGTTTAGTGAACTAAGATCATGGGTTCTCATAAAATTATGTCATTAATTGTTAGAGGTGAAATTTGTTATTTTATCATTCCTAGTTTTATGTTCGCCTGCAGCGGTAGCCCTGTGGCATCCAATCCTGTCAGATTTCGGAAGCTAAGCAGGGTCAGGCCTGGTTAGTACCTGGATGGGAGACCTCCTGGGAACGCCAAAAACTGTAGGCTTGGGGGAAGGACCTGGCAACCCCCTCCCAAAAATCAACCTGCCATTGAAAACCCTATGAACAGCAGAGAAGCACTGACAATAGTGTTTCCCCTGTTGTACAAAGGGTCGCTATGAGTCGGATACCGACTCGACGGCACCTAACAACAACAACAGCAACAAGTTTTATGTTCAACTATTTGTTTTGATACCATGAAAACAACTGTGCATTTTGATATCAAGTACACAAAATAAAATGGATAAAAGCAAAGAAAATATCCATAACCTATGGTTATACAAGATATTTGTACTTACTGGATACACAATACAACAAATTGTGGACTGATGATTTTTTTCTTGAATTAGCTGACTGAAAGCCATTCTTCATATATGAATTAAGACTAAAATTCTAGTCAATAACATTTATAAATAGTAGCCATTTTGTTTTATTTGAAAATATATTTGAGTTTATATTTGCCAGAATGGATGTTTGAAAAAATGTGTTTAAAACTAGGACAATGATATCTTTCATGTGAATAGATGGCCAATTTTGTGATTTATTTCACAGTTTGCAAATTATTTTTATGCAAGTTTGTTATTTAGTTTAATTTTCCAAATAGACCTATATAGTGAGTGAAATTAATTTATTTTACATTTGAGAAAGTCAAACTATAAGAATTTAAGTCCTGAAGACCCAGAACTAGCTATGTGCACAGATATAGCTCAATAAATACTTGTGAACCAATGAGTATTTTTCAAGGCTTAGTGTAATCTTTGAGAATATGGGTGTATCTGGCATGGTTGTATTTTATGAGCAAATACAATACACTCTTGACTCTAGTCTGCACGCTTTCAACAGTTTAGAGTTCTAGAAGGCTCTCTCTACCACAAATCCAATCAGCATGTGATTCTAATCCACATCTGATTTTGTGGCACTCTGAAACTGTCAAAAAGGCATGGATTAGATTTGAAAATATACTGGACATCAGATTAACCTTATGTAACATTTATGTAGATTAGGAGTCTCAAAGTAAAACGTAGAATTGCTTAAACAATTTCTTTTCTTAAAAACCACATGATCATCTCAATTGATGCTGACGAAGCCTTCGACAAATTGCAATACCTTTTCATGATAAAAACTCTGGAGAAGATAGGTATAACAGGCAAATACCTTAATATCATAAGTGCTGGTGAGGTTGCAGAGAAAAGGGAACACTCTTATATTGCTGGTGGAGCTGTAAATTGGTCCAACCACTGTGGTAATCAATGTGGAGGTATCTTGAAAAGCCATCTATGACAAACCTACAGTCAACATTATATTAAATGGAGAAAAACTAAAACCATTTCCTCTTAGACCCAGAACAAGGCAAGGATGTCCTCTCTCTCCTATTCTATTTAACATAGTAATAGAAGTCCTTGCCAGGGTAATCAGACAAGAGAAAGAAATCAAAGGGATACAGATTGGCAATGAAGAGGTCAAATTACCCTTATTTGCAGATGATATGATTCCATACCTAAAAGACCGCAAAATCTCATCCAGAAAACTTTTAGATCTAATCAACTCCTTCAGCAAAATGGCAGGATATAAAATCAATACACAAAAATCAATAGCTTTTCTTTACACCAATTCCAAACAGGAAGAGAAGGAAAACTACCACTCATGATAGCCCACCGAAAATTAAATACCTTGGAATCAATCTAACCAAAGACCCTTCAAATCTCTACAAGGAAAATTTCAAAACATTAAAGAAAGAAATAGCAGAGGACACTGAAAAATGGAAGGACCTTCCCTGCTCCTGGATTGGGAGAACCAATATAGTAAAAATGCCTATCCAACCAAAAGCAATTTATAGATTTAATGCAATCCCCATTAAGATTCCACTGACTGACTTTACAGAAATAGAAAAAATGATCCAAAAATTCAAATGGAATCAAAAAAGACCTTGTATTGCCCAAACACTCTTAAGCTGCAAAACTAGTGCAGGTGGGATTACAATCCTGACTTTAATCTACCCTACAGGGCAGTGGTAGCAAAAAAAGCTTGGTAGTGGCACAAAAATAGGCCTGAAGATATCTGGAACAGAATAGAAGACCCAGAAATACCTCAACACACCTATAGCCACCTTATTTTCAACATAGGAGGAAAGTAAGTAAACTGGAAAAAGGATAGCCTTTTCAATAAATTGTGCTGGGAAACATGGACAGCCACTTGCAGAAAAATGAAAACTGACCCACATCTCTCAATATGCATGAGAGTTAACTCAAAATGGATAAAAGACCTCAACATAAAACCAGAAACTTTAAAACTAATAGAAGACAAGATAGGCAATACACTCCATCATATAGGCATAAAAAGTATTTCCTTAATAGTAGTCCAATTGCTCAAGAAATTGAAACAAGAATAGGTAAATGGGATTATATGAAATTAAAAATCTTTTGTACAGCAAAAGAAATAATTAACAGAGTCAAGGAAACCCCCACTGAATGGGAAAAAATTTTCACATCCTCTATATCAGACAAAAGTCTACTTACCAGAATTTATAAAGAACTTAAGAAAAAAATCCCCAAGAAAAGAGATAACCCAATACACAAATGGGCAAAGGAACTGAGTAGACAGTTCTCCAATGAAGAGGTTTGTAAAGCCATGAAACCCATGAAAAAATGCTCAATATCCCTAGCCATTAGGGAAATGCAAGTTAAAACAACTCTGAAATTTCACCTTACAAAAGTAAGAATGACCAAGATCAATAAAACAAATAGCAGCAAGTGCTGGCAAGGTTGCGGAGAAAAGGGAACACTCTTACATGGCTGGTGGAGCTGTAAATTGGTCCAACCACTGTGGTAATCAATATGGAGGTATCCTAAAAAACTAAAAATTGATCTACCATATGACATAGCTATAACACTATTGGTAATTTACCCAAAGGGAGATGTGTCATCATACTACAGAGACACCTGCATCTCCATGTTCAATGCAGCGCTTTTCACAATAGCAAGGTTATGGAATCAACCAAAGTGCCTATCAGTGGAAGAATGGATAAAAAAAAACTATGGTATATATACCAATGGAATGCTATTCAGCAATAAAAAAAAATGAAATAATGCCATTTGCAGCAAAATGGATGGAATTGGAGAAAATTATTTTAAGTGAATGAACACAAGCTCTGAAAGAGAAATACCACGTTCTCACTCATATGAAGGGGCTGAATCAGAACTATAAGAAGGAAAAAAAATCCTATGCAGAGGTCAGAACATAATAAAAAGAAGCTAAGAATGGTATTATTATAGATGGTCTAGAAAATGTAAAAAGAAAGTTCACTACAGAAAAAGTTTTGATCTTAAACAGAACTAGAACTTAAGGATATATAGAAAAATATTACCATAAAAAGACAAGTAAATAGAAGAGAAGTCTTTGGTGGGGCTGGGTGGGACTGAGGGGAGGAAGCGCACAAGAGGGTAAGGGGGAACCTATATGTATAATGTACAAAAAATGCATATATGGAAATGTCACAATGAAAGCATGTCAGAATGAATCACATTAAAGTGTACATTAAAAATTTCCAATAAAAGGGTTTCTTTTCTTTATTAAATTTTTTATCTTGAGGTAGGGTCTCACTAAGTTATTCAGGCTGACTCTGGCCTTGAGCCAGTGATCATCCTGCCTCAGCCTTGTAGACATAAGCCCACCCTGAATAGTTTATTCTCATTCAAGTCTTTTCCTCTACATTACATACCTGTGGAGGATCCAGAAAAGAAGGTTCTTTGGGGAACTCTAGATCTTGTCACTTCTAATATTGAGATGATAGGAATCATTTTTTAATAACTATATATTATTAATTTCATGAATTCTCTAAGTGCTAATCTTAAATTTTGTTTAGAATATTGGATAATAGTGTATTAAATAGTATAGTAATAGTGTATATTGGATAATAGTGTATAGTAATATGGTAATAGTGTATATTGGATAATAGTGTATTTTAATAAGTGATTCCTTATTTGTTGAAAGGTGTATGATAATTTAGGTGTCATATCTGTATGTTCACATTTTTTATATGTTTATATTGTAAAATGGAAATGAAAAGACTCTGGGCTATGCATTTCAGCATGATTATCACACCTCACAGGTGGTTAAATCTAGCTGTCTTTATCTCTGGATTCCATAGCTCACTCAAAGTTTTGACCATGGTAAAGAAAAGAAAAAAAAACTTTTAAACTGAGGGGTTTTATTGAATTTTAAGTAATGGCAACACTAAGATATTTTTTCTCTAAATGTAGCAAACTAGAAAGACATTTGAGTTTTAGGAAAATAAATGAAAAATCTCTGGAGGGTAGTACAGAATGTGGATCACAAACTGAACATCTATTTACAAATATGGATTAAATTCCTTTTATGCTCCAGGAGCTGGACTCTGAGTGAATAGCCAGTTATAATTGTGGTTCTATATTTCCTTAACACTAAGAAGAATAGCCTTCGGGTATGTTAGATTCCATATTTACAAAATGGAAAAACTAAGTAGATCACTTTCAAGCACACTGTATACTTTATAGGTGCTATTTCATAACAAATGCTATTAATAGGCATTTATAGCTATTTTCCCTATGCTTAGAAGTACATTTCATTCATTGTGGTTATGAAAACTCTTTGGCTCTATAGGTATTAGCATTTGTAAGTCTATAACTTTTTTTCCTATATAATACAATTTTCTGAATTCTAGCTCAGTGATAGTTGTCTTCGCTTTATCTGTTGACTGGAATATTACATAGTAGTAGAAAGGCTAGTGTAATTTGGTAGTAGTTAATTTGTATTTCACCAAACTTTATAGATTCTACTTATATTTGAAAAATATTAAATACGTATGGGATCTATGCCATTTCTTTTATCTGTAGTGGGTATTTTTTTTAAATCAAGTAAGCCAATAAAATAAAGAGCTTTTCAATAGTGGTAAATATATTGAGCATCACTCTGGGAAGAAATATTTTCAGAACTGTCTTATCTTTTGAATAAAGCTCTTTTGTTTGGATATAACTTAGTGTGGAAGTTATATTGGTTTCTGATCTTCTCATCATTTACTCTGTGTAATAAAGGATAAGTAATTTAATTTTTATGTCTCAGTTTTCTCATCTGAAAATTCAGAATATTAATGACAATTTATTGTCAATTGTTGTGGAAGTTAAGTTTCATTACATATATAAGATAACTTGCATATTTACTGGCACATGCTACTCATTTAGAGATATTGCTATTATCATTATTATTGTTGCTAGTCTTATGTCAATTAAGTACTAAATCCCATTATAATTTTTCCATAATGGTAAGGGTTAGTATGTAGAGGTTGTTGTTAGGTACCATCAAGTCAGATTTGACTCATAGCAACCCTAAGTACAGCAGGGTGAAACACTACTCAACACTGTGCCCCGCAAGGTCTTTCTATGTTTGAGCCCATTGTTGCAGACCCTATGTTTCTTCTCATTTTGAGTTGTTCCACATCAGCAAGGAGATCCCAGGGAGTTTACTCCATTCTTGTCATTAAGGTGGATTCTACTTTGAGGAGGAAATTCTTCCCTAGTCATTTCTTGAATGCCCTCTAGCCTAGGGGGGATCATTTTTTGGCACTATGTTTGACAGTGCTTCTCTGATATTCACATGATTTTCAGTGGCTAATTGTCTGTCTACAGGTCTGTCAACTTGTTGTATTTTGGGGGCTTGCACATTGCTGTTATGCTGAAAGCTAGGGCACTGGTATATTAGATACCAGCAGGGCCACCCATAGTGAATAAATTTAAGCTGAGTTTCCAGACTAAGACACACTAGCGAGAAAGATCTGGCAGCCCACTCCCAAACAATTAGTCATTGAAAACTCGATGAATAGCAGAGAAGGATTAGTATATACTAGTTATTAAATGAGATTGTGTGTCTATATTATGCTAAAAATATAAAAAATGCAATGACATTGTTTGTTGCTCTTTTTAGTGTTTCTCTTATGCAATCATCTATATCTATATTAGCTATTATATTAGATATCAATATTAGATATAGATATAGATGTATATAGTTTACAACCATACCACCCTGGCATCTGATCTCATCATATCTTGGAAGCTAAGCAGGGTTGGGCCTGGTTAGTCCTTGGATGGGGGCTGCTTGGGAATACCAGGTGCTATAGGTTTGGGAGGAGGACCTGGCTGCTCACTCCCCCAAAAATCAGCCATTAAAAATCCTATGAATAACAGGGAAACACTGTCATAGTGCCGGGCATGGCACAATGTCAGATAGTGTTTCATTATTTTGTACTTAGCTTCATGAGTTGGACAAGACTCAACTGGCACCTAACAACAGCAACAACAACAACAACAACAACAACAACAACATATATATGTATATACAAGTTGGGATGTACATATAATCCAGTAAGTTGGAATTCATTCAACATTTTCAGTATGTGTTATCTGATAATTTTAGGAAAGAACTATAGGTTTTTCACTAATATATAATGATTGTATTAGTGAAAGAATGAAGTCTCTTCTCAGAACATTGGAATGTACATATTTAAAAGACACAAAGCAACATATAGTATTATTTTACCTCATTGATTTGATACATTTCTTAAATGGTGCTGTTTAAATAGTTTGGATGTTTGTATTTTAAAAATATATTAAGTCAGTTTAGCATAGTATCTGTGCCTTGTTACAAGCCTACCTTACTCATGAAGCTGAATGTGCCAAATAGGATTCACACTAAAACAGTTATACAAATGAGAGTGGAAGATACCTAGCTCACTCTGGACCAGTACCCATCATTTTATACTTAATAAAGCTCAGTGTATACAGTGACCTTAGGAAAACTTTAATGGTGTACTTGAAGGAAGGCTGGCAGTTCAAGGTCTGCAGCATGCTTTGGCTGTGTACCTAAGAGTAGTAAATCAGGGAGTTCCTATCTTGTCTGTTGCCACACCCATCAAGAGGATACAGGAAAGCAAGGATCTACCCATGAGGAAACACACTGATTTGATGAATTAGGAATGGTAACCATGGGAATTGTAATCCTTAAACTCAGCTGGTGGAAATGTAAAATGGGGCAGCCAGGTTGGAAATAGTTGGGTAGTTTCTCAAAAGAGTAAATGTGGAGTGGTCATATGCAATTATATATATTATATTCCAAATGTATGTCTAAGGGAAATGAAAATTTGCTCATGGAAAAATTTGTACACAAATGTTCATAGCATTATTAGCAATAGAAAAAAACTAATGTGACATAATGATTATTAACTGATGAATAGATAAATCAAATTTTGATATACCCATAGAGTGGGATATCATTCAACAATAAAAAGAAATGAAATAGTGATACCTATCACCACACAGTTAAAACCTAAAAGCATTATACGCAAAGGAAATCAGTTATAAGATACCACGTACTGAATTGTTTCATTTATAGGCAATGTCCAGAATAGTGCAAATTTATACAGACAGAAGTAGGATAGAGGTTACATAGGCTGGGTATGCAGGGGGATGGGAGGAAATGGGGAATGATTTTTGGTGGGACCATTTTCTTTTAGAGTGATGAAGATGTCCTAAAACTGGTTGCTGGTTGTACAACTCTATGACTATATTACAAAATGTTTGATTGCATACTTGAAATATAAAAATTGTATCTGTAAATTATATCTCAGTAAAGTTGTTATATAAAAAAGAACAAGTTGTTCATTTTGCATGTGTACAGATATTATAATCAGTTTCATAAACCAGACCATCATGAATATTTCAGGTTTCAACTTTAAAGTGTTTTAAACTGGCATTTTCAAGAACAGTAGTCATTGAAATGCATGTAAGTATAAGTGCACTCCCCGAAGAAACACTTTAACTCATGAGCATAAATAATAACCAAATTTAATTCATTCCAGGTACATTCTCATTAAAGAAATTGCTGGCCAAAATGTTGAAATAAACATTTAGCTAGTAAGTGAACAAATCAAACTCCTTTATGATTTAATTGCACCAGTGAGTATTTCTTTTTGGAATGTGTTTCTGTTTGATACAGTTCAATACCCATCATGAATTATGTTGAACGATGACATTTCAGAATGTGTGCATGTATAGGCATATGTATTTTCAAACTGCATTAAAATGTTATTTAAAATACGTATGCATGTGTACATGTGAACATTCCAATTTCTATGTTTATGTGTATGTATACAATATAGAGAGACATATTCCCATAAGTCCCATGCAGTGTAGTCATATTGTGGGGTATATATTTGCCAACTAGTTGCAAGCATTAGCAAGATATTCTCCTCTGCCTTTTCTCGTCTCCACTCTCTCTCTATATATACATTTGTGAATATACAAATATTTAATAATTTTATTTATCACATGATGTTGTTGTTAGGTGCCGTCGAGTCGGTATCAGACTCATAGCGACCCTCATAGGGTTTTCAATGGCTGACTATTTTGGGATTGCCTTGGGAGTGGATTGCCAGGTCCTTCTCCCATTTTTGCGGTGCTGGGAATTGAACTCGGGACCTCGGAGACTGCAGCTCAATGCTCTACCAACTGAGCTAAATCCCAGCCCATGATAGACCCCAATATATATAGGTGGATATTTTGATCATCCTGCATATTTTGAACCACTGGAGGTATTTTGAGGAATTTTTAGAGTTTAGAAAATATATAGCATTCACTGCTAGATTGTGTGCAGACTAATCGTAGTAATTATAGAAAAGGAATTGACTATAAAAACAAAACAAAACAGAATCTAACTCAAATCTTTTCATACTTTCAAATCTCAGGGCAATGCTTTTGGTTTGTTTTTTCTCATGGAAGTATTTTACAGTGTTAATTTAAAAAGTAATACTTATTCCTCCAACACTACTGATAATCTGAGAAATTAGAATTTTCCCTTCCATAAGAGAATTTGTCTGAAAAGTCTCTGAACTTTTAAAAATTTAGTGTCTGTGTGTACTTACACATTCATGCATGCACAATGGTATCTCTACATTTTCTGTACCTAAGTTTAGCTTTAGTCACCTCTGGTTATATATTTATTAAGCAGGTTAAAAATGATCTGGAGACTATTATCACCACCCCTTTTGTCTACAGCTAAAATCAACATTTATCTTTCCCTCCTTTACCCCTCTTGGCATATCCCCCTTCATTTGCCACTAAAAAGTACTCAAAAGATAATTATTATAATTATTCACATCCCTATAAAACATGTGTCACTTTCTCATATCATTAAATAAAGCATATGACTTTAAGACTGAAATGGCAAGATATACTTCTCAAATGCTGTACCAAAGAAGGATTTTTAATGGTGTTTAACCAGAAATATAGTGGCACTCTAATTTTTGCCTAATGGAAGTTTTGTATTCATTCCATTTTGTGGCACGTGGAACAAAAAGGATAAAATATAGATTAGGGAAAATTATATACAATTTGACTTTTCATGATAGGGCACAGAATGTCAGCCTGAGCAAGTTGATACAATACACAGACTCAGACCTGAGGAGTCATGGGCAGTCTACAAGGAAGGACACTGTCCTTCAGACCAAATAATTCACAGAATGTTTTAGTTGAAACTCAACATCCTTAAATTAATCATGGTAGATCTGATGTTTAAGGAAATGTGACCAGCACAAAAAATAAGGATTTTCTATAAATAACAACAAATGATACATAAGACCAGAGTACATTAGGCAAGATCAAGAATAGTAGAGCACTCACAGTTGAATACATAGAAACAGAGATGTCCAGCGTGGACCAGCGATGAGTCTTTTCCTTTTAGCATTCATGCTGAACACTCAGACTATCATTTACTGTTTCCTGGCTAGAATTAGGATTTAGAGAATTGTATAAGTCTTTCTAGCTGGGGTTTGGCTTTGTTGGCAGAGGGTTTCTCTGTACTATCAGAGGACCTGGGTTTGATCCCCAGCACCACAAAAACAGGAGAAAGATGTGGCAACTCACTCCCAAAGGAATCGTGAAACAATCATCTATTGAAAACCCTATGAGGGTTATTATGGGTCAGAACCGACCCAAGTGCACCTAATAACAAACAATAGGTATTTCTGGTTTCGTGGAGATGATTCAATCACTTTAATGTCCTAATTTGTTTTCTTCATAAAGTCTCAAAACTCTTGTGGATCAACATCTGGCCTTACATGGGACAGATTTAATTATTCCTTGCTAAGTTTCTGGTCCCCAGAGCAGCAAAACCAGAAAACATGATACTGGCAAATACTGTTTGTGTAGCACCATTTGCATGGGATGTCTTTTCTGCACTTTTCCTACTTGGTGATCTACTCATTTGCTAAGTCTTAAGTAAAATGTCACTTCTATGAAGTCTTTTTCTTTGATGTTCCAGCTAAATCAACTTTGTCCTCCATCATGAACCATAACTCTGTATACATATTTCTTTTGAAGCATTTCTCTGAGGTTTTATAGTTATTCATTTGGACCTAAGTTTCATTAGAGAAGAAGCCCCATATTATTCAATTTGATATCTCCAGTCATTAGCACTGCAACATGTCTGTCAGTTGTCCTGCTGTAGGAGCTTGTGTGGTGGTGTGATGCTGAAAGGTATGCCACCAATATTTCAAATACCATCTGGGCCACCACCCGTGGTGGACAGGTTTCAGCCGAGCTTCCAGACTAAGCCATACTAAGGAGAAGGACCCAGTAGCCCACTCCCGAAACAGCCATTGAAAACCCTATGAATAGCAGAGAACTGTCAAATATACAGCTGGAAAATGACTCCTTTGGTTGGAAGGCATGCAAAAGATTACCAGGGAAGAGTTACCTCCTCAATGTAGAGTCAACCTTAATGAAGAGAATGGAGTAAAGCCCCTGGAACCTCCACTTGCTGATGTGGTGCAACTCAAAATGTGAAGAAACACAGTGACTGCAACAATAGACTCAAACATAAAAAAGATTGTGTATATGGCACAGTATCAGGTAATGTTTCATTCTGTTGTATACATGGTCAGTATGAGTCAGACCTGACTTGACTGCAACAACAAAATCAAAAGTATTAGCACAGTGCCGGAACACGATATATAATTGTGAAACCAGTAAGTGACATTTGTGTGTTGTCCAGTTTGCTGGGCTGGGGTTTAGCTCAGTTGTTAGAGTACTGCTCTGCGTTCTCTGAGGACACAGGTTTGATGCCCAGAACCACAAAAAATGGGAGAATCATGTGGCAACCCACTCTTGAAGCAATCCTGAAACAATCAGCCATTGAAAACTTTGAGGGTCTCTGTGAGTTGGACTTGACTCGATGATACCTAACAACAACCAATTTGAGCTTTGATGCAACTTCCTTAAGAAATTGCCAAGATTTCTCCAATTCATTTAGAACCCATGAATATGTGTTTCTCTATCACAATTGATACTTAGGATAGACTAGGAAATGAGGACATAGTAGCTGAAAGTCTAATGATTCAGCCAATAACAATTCTTGCTTTCTTAGAATAAACTAACAAAGTCAGAATTTGCTTCATTTTTGATGTGAGTCAGAGAAAATTACTCAGCTCTCCCTCGTGACTTTTCCTGTTTCTTAGTCTTGTCAATTCAGAGAGGTTTTTCTCATATCTTAAAATCAGGGGTTTTGAGGCATATTTAGATCATTTTTACTTTCCTATAGTACATTCTTTATGAGATTGTGAGATACCTCTCAACTGATACCCTTTCCAGAAATTTTCCTGTGCTCACCTACTCTCTTTCACATAGCTGCAGCTTAATTGAGAACTAGTTGGGAGATTGACAATGAAACTAGAAATCCCCTCCTAGAGACTTGGATTAGAGCCTCAACTGGTTGGACCAATATGGTCTACTTCTTCTCCACTGCTATAAAGGTAGACCATGCGGTCAGAACAACCAAGGAAAACAGAGAAGCAGAGAATTGAACACCTGTGCAGGGAAGAGAGGATGGATGAGACAGACAGAAAGACACAGAGACCTGCAAGTCTCTGATTGCGTCTCTTCCCTGAGAGTCAATCACCTCCCTAGACTTGGATTTCACAAGACAGCCTCACATGCTTACAATAAATGTTCATTTTGCACAAGGTAGCTAAATTTGGATTTCTAATAGTTGACTATAACAAGCTAAATAATTTGCCTTTGTATGACTTCATTAATTTATTGGGGAATTATAATATTTTTCCTGTACATTCTACTTAGTATTCATATCTTCGTACCTCTGTGATTGCTTTCTCAATGCTGTTGTTGTTGTTAGGTGGCTTGGAGTCAGGTCTGACTCATAGCAACCCTAATACAACAGAATGAAACTACCCAGTAATGTGCCATGCCCTGCACTATGTCAATGCTTCTGCACTATCCATAGAATTTTCAATGGCTTGTGTCAGGAGTGGGATGCTGGGTCCTTCTCCCTAGCTTGCAGCACGTGGTATTCCCAGGTAGTCTCCCACCCACAAACTAACCAGGCCAGCCATTCTTAACACCCAAGGTCAGATGGGATTGGATGCC
Organism: Pedetes capensis; assembly: GCA_007922755.1. NCBI lineage: Eukaryota > Metazoa > Chordata > Mammalia > Rodentia > Pedetidae > Pedetes > Pedetes capensis. Next base: position 90,071 of record VMDO01005857.1, on the reverse strand, counting down.
AGGGTGGTACTGCTGCAGACTTTCTCAATGTGAATACTCAAAAGCTCCTGAAAAATCTCGTCACTACTGCTTGGTATTCCTGGCCTCCTGACAAACTCCAGGATAATTATACTTTATGACCAATACCCAAAAGCAAATGGATCTATCTGGCAAGTACATGAGATGACAGCATCATTTCAGTAATATCCTCATGGCTGGCGTATACCATGGAGGAGTTACCTCAGTGACTTGCAGCTATTATTTTAGGTCTGGAGGAGCTATGGAAGCACCTAAAACAAAGGTAGGGGAAAAAATTCAGTAAGGTAATATGGTAAGCAAGGCAGAATTTGACATGGGTAAAAAGAAAGTCCAAATCATTTGAGTGGCTGAGCAGAAGCTAGCAGAGTGCTTAAGAAGAGGAAACCTTGGGCTAAAACAGAACCATTTATTGAATCCCTTACCTGTCACTGCAATGTGCATAGGATATACCGTATCTTTTTATTTCCTGTTATGATTAAACAAGTGTGGTTATTTGCAGAACAATCTTTTGAACATTTTAGCCATTTATTTGTTCAGTGTATTTTAATTGAGTACCCGCTGCATGCTTTGTACCAGACCCTGTTTTACAAAATTGTAAAAACAGACACGGTCTTCACCTCTGTGGTGCTCACAGTCTAGTAGAGATAACAGTGGAGAGCAGACCTGCCAGAGTGAACAACTATTTAACCACATATTATGACTGCTGCTATTTGCACTTATCTTGAGTTCCCGTATCTCATAGCACCACCAACCATTTCCTTCCAGAGTCAAGCATTTTCAGGTTAGAAAGAAGACTATATGGTGAATTTTGTAAACAGTATTGGGAACCAGCTCACAAAGTTCAAAAACTGACTTCTAAAGCCATGTGCCTCACTTTTCCTCTTGAGAGAAGTCTCTGCGTTCTCTTGATTTTGAGTGATTCCCAGGGAAGGATGAGTGGCACCACCTCTGTGTGTGGCGACCTGCTCGGGAGACAGAGGGAGTGCCAGGATTTGTGCGTCTTCTGAAAGTTCATTAAGGAAGAGGGGGAGACATTGTGCTTCCCAGGACCATCATTTTAAGCAATTCAATATATTAAAGTCTTATTGCTCCATTTCCTTAGAATGGATTAATGGGGCCAAGGGATGAATTGTTCTTTTGAAATTAGAGATTTCAAGAAGGAAGCAAGGGCAAAGGATGCTCCCTTCCACTATTGTCCTGTTCTTCAACCTCACCTGTGGCAAGAAGCTTAGCAGTTACCATCCAAGGTCTTATCTGGATGGAAGCTTTGCCCTGACTGATGTTTCCTCATCACTAGCTAGAAATGTCTTTCAATCCTAAAATGATAATGTGAAAACTACAAGGGCACAACAACCCAACTACTGTGAAAGCCATTGAATTTACTTTCAGAGATGTCCTTTGACATCTCTGAAGGTTACACACTGCGTTGGCAGTCATTTGGAAGGGCTTTTGCTGGTTTCCCAGGGGGAACAAAAGGATTTTTTAAACTTCTGCAGTATCTCTGGTCAGGTTTTAATAGAGATTTTTAATACAGTCATGGATTAGTGAGTAAAAAGGTAAGTAGTTATACATGGATTGAATATATTAGATACTTTTGTTCTTGATGAGATACTTTCAAAAACTTTTAATATTAACATTCATGTAAAATGGCAGCAATGGAAAGATTGTTTTGATGTAACTCAATCTATGGTATGAGAGAAGGACCTGGCAGCCCACTCCTGAACAATCTCCCCCAAATCAGCCATTGAAACCCAAATGACTAGCTAAGCAGCACTGACATAGTCCCAGGCATAGCACAGTGTCAGGGAGTATTTTGTTCTGTTGTATACAGGGTTGCTATGAGTCAATGGCACATAACAACAACAATCTGTGGTGAGTGATTCATTTTGAATGAATAGTGATAATAAGGAGGAATATCATTACTTCATGTTGCATCAGCCCCAGTGTTATTCATACTTAATTTGAACAGCCAACATAAAATGGCTTTTGAAACATTCACAGCCATTTCTTTTTGTTTGACTCTCTTAGTACAGAACAGTAGTTAGGAAAGTGAGTTGTAGAATTGTAGAGACCTGGGTTCTATTTCTTACTTGTTCATTACCTGAATGTCCATAGTAAATGACTCATTAAAGAGTTCCTTCATCTTTAAAGAGAGTAAATAATTTCTGTTTTGTAAATTGTTGAGATATAACAGGTGTTACAGGTATACAAGGTGTTAACACAGCCTATAGTAATAACATGTATTTGCCATTAGTAGTACCAAAATTTACCAATCTAAAGAAGGGCAAAAGTTGTAAACACAATATAAAGAGTACTTGTTTATCCTAATTTTTAATTCCCCAGCAAGAACTTTCTACATAAATCTAGTAACTTGCAGTTTTCTTGTGATCTCATTGATCATAGAAATCCTCTTGAAATGTTTAAAACAGATTCTCTACCTATGTTCTAATATTTTGAATAAGAACTCTTGATAGTAGCTCTGAGAATTTGAATTAATAACAATAACAATCACCCTAGCCATGAAAACCACTGAAGTTCTTAGAGATAATGAGATTGGGAAATCTCTTCACAATTACATAAAACTGCTGTCCTTCACAACAGAAGATAATCTCAGAAAATGTGAGAAATGTGTAATCTGTGTGGAATAAATGAAAATATTCGTGGTAAGCTAAGATTTCAGAAAATAGAAAGTTTTGTGGTTCATATATGTAATTTATATAAGACTAGCTTCCTGGTCTAGATTCTATACTGTCTTTCTTCTAATTAAAACCAGAATCAGCCTTTCAACATATTACAATACTACTTGCTTTCAGTTAAAATTATAATTTCTTTTTGCTTTTTTCACAAGTGTTCTGTTTTTTCCTCATCAAAGGGTCCACTTTTATTCTACTTTAGACATAAGCCCCAGTGTTTCATAGACATGAGGTAAGAACAGTCTTATTGAGAAGAGAGAAACATTTAGAATAATAAGAGATGTTACATGCACAGTAACAAATGAAATACATCTTTTGTAAATAACTCCCACCAGAAATCTTATATTTCTAGGCATCTATGCATATACCTTCATATAACAACTTTTGCGTTCGTAAAACATTCATTGAAGGCAGCTCCGCAGTTTTATAGAAAAACAACGTGCCAGGGATGCAAGAATCTTGCCAGTTCTGTGAAAAATGACACCAATTAAAGCTTAAATTGCTTGTTTTCTCATAAGGTACATATTTTCATAACTTTGAAATCAAATAATTGCTGCTTTTATATTAAATACAATAAAACAAAAAGGATGCTAGTTTAGAGGAACTGCTACAAGCATTTTAATATAATTTTCCCACCATTTAAAGTCACAAAATATGGAAAACAAGTCAAGTATGCAAAGTTCCAAGGAGATAGAGAAACTCCTTCAGATTATTACATCATTTGTCTTTTGTGTCAGGAAATGTGTATATGATTTCATTGTTTGATTAAATGCCAAAAAGGCACATTGCTCTTATCTAACTGATTACAGATTTTATTCATATGAAAAAGTATTTGCTAATGCTTTACCATTAGGAGATTTTTTTTTCTGTCTCTTTTTAAAAAGATCTAAACAAGCATTTCAAAAAAATAATAATCTAACTTCCCAGGGTTTATTTCTTTAGTTTGCATTAACAATACATAGTACTCAAATTTCCCATAGTGAAACCTAGTCCCTAATGATTCTCTATCTGCAAACTGAGCAAATAATTTCTTTCTGACTGTGTAGTGTGAATGTATCCGTGTGTGTGTGTGTGTGTGTGTGTGTGTGTGTGTGTGTGCAGGATCTAAAATATCTCAATTTTCAAAAACATCAGGGAAAATAGTTTTAACATGTTGAGTTACCTAAAAATGAAAGGTTTTTGATATGTTTCTCAGGGGCATTACTAATCACACAGGAAAATACAATTTAAAAATCTGAATGAAGTGTTGTAAGGTGTATGTGTAATTTTAACAGCTTTATATGATAATTCTTTAATACAAATATTTATATATAAAGCTTATATTACACAGATCAATTGTCCTTTTCATAGGCAACATGAATAACTAATGAATAAACACATGATATTTATTTAAAAATGTGAGAGTGTAAAATGCCTTCCCCATTGATGCTTTTATTTCTATCTGGGGGTGCCTGAGTGACAGCTACGGTTTCAGAGAGAGATACCATGTGCTCTTCTTGGTATAAACTAGCTGTCTGCATTAATAATAAGCTTGTGCTGAAGCCAATTTGAGGCTACATCAGGGGATTTTAAGGTCACTTGCCAATGGCCTGGCCTCCATTAACTTCTCCAGTAAAAGTCCCAATGATCCTTATTTTGGCCTCGACTGTGGGTTATCAAAATCATCCCTCTTAATATTTCCACATAAATAGCTTGTTTCCTTAAATAGTCATTATGTTCAGTGGGGACAGTTTCTGAAAGCTTCTCAGTTCAATAGAAAAATGCATTTAGAAAAGTCTGTTATTTTAAAATATATCTATATTTGGAAAAAGACTTTAAAAATGCTTTGAGTATTTAATTAGAAGACATTAAAGACAGTTAAATGTTCCCCTTGTCATGAGGACCATGAAGTGATATAAAACAGTGAGATTTCCAAAATATTGGGACTGTCAGTGAGCTAAAATGCAAGAAAGAATATGAGTCAAGTCATTATGCTATTCTCACATATGTATGATGATTTTTTTAGAAAAGAAGTCCTTCAACTGTTCAATATATTAAATAAAAAATTTTGATGTTAATCCTTTTAGTGTTTCTTTACCATACTCTCCTGGAATATCCCCCCCACCCAATGAAATGTTGTTATTTACATTAAAATGTGTAAACAAAGAAGCACTTTAACAAAGAGGGTTTGGGAGACATTGGTGAGAAAGACAAAAGAGAAATAGATCTTATTTATTGTGTTATTTAAACCTGAGTTACATTACACCATCTTATGTTTAAGAGGCAGCCTGCTAATGCAAGCAAGGGTGTCTCCTGCAATGAGACAAAGATTAATGCCATGTGTACTGATGATACTCCACCACAATTCAGAATTCTGTGGCGCCATGATGCCCCTGTTTTATATGGTGGTTTGCCAAGAGAAAATTACTTAAACCAATTGTGAATGCATTCCTCTTTTACTTTTTATACAACCGCATTTATGTAAGTAAATAGTATAATGAATATTTTTGAAATGATCCATCATTTTGAATTCACCTAGTTTGTATAAAATGCAACGTACAGCTTATTTTCTTGTAAGAAAGCCTTTCACATGGGAATGTTCAATTCTTTTCCCCCTATGAAAAAGATTTCTCATAGACAACCAACCACAACTGGAATAGATTCTTTTAAACATATTGTAATGTGAGAATTTTCTTCAGCTGGAGGGTGTTTTATTCTTTAAATTGAAAGCCGTTGTTCCTCAGAACTAGTATGACATTGTGATGCATGATGTGCTGGTCACTCTTTATATGCAGAAACTGATATGCTTCAAATACATTTGAATATTGAAATGTTATATGATATTTGAAACTCATTCAGTGCTTCAGGTTTGCGGACTTGATAAGTAAAGTTACCTGTTGCTCATACATGTAGGAACTGCAAAGAATGTAGGAGAGTACATATTAAGAATCCTATCTCATTTTTCTAGATTCAGCCTAACTTGTTGGCTAAATATGTTGAATTTAGCAACTAATAATTTTTGGGCAGTGATATATGTATCATAAAACCATCACTTCTCACATTCAACAATTAGCCCAATTTATTCATGTATAGTGCAAAAAGAATGAATGTTGAAACTAAAACTTTTTCATTTCTCCTTAGAGAGTAGTTTGTTCCAACACAGAACTGAGATCATTTATAGTATGTTTTGGTGAAATTATTTTCTGGATTTGCTCATGATATTTTCCCAAAATCTGATTTTGTTTTATCATCTAATGTGAATGGGCATATATAAGCAAACCCACACATACATGCCTTAAGTAAGCATTTTGCCTATTGTGCTTTTTAGAAAAAGCATTAATGTGTCAACATTTTGAAGGAGAATTTAGTTTCTGATGCTTATCTCTACCTTAAACAATACTTTGATCCTCTTTTCCTTCTTTCTTTTGAATGAGTCTGCTTTATATACATATTACTCAGTTTGCCTACCTGTGGAATAAATAATTGTTGTTAGGTACCATGAAGTCGGTGTCCGAATCATATCTACCCTATGTACCACAGATGAAACACTATTGTCAGTGCTTTTCTACTATTCAGATGGTTTTCAATGGCTGATTGTTTTTTGGGAGTGGATTGCCAGGTCCTTCTCCCAAGTCTACGGCACCTGGTATTCCCAGGAGGTCTCTTATCCAGGTACTAACCAGGTCTGACCCAGCTCAGATTCTGAGATCTGATGGGATCAGATGCCATAGGGGTAAGGCTGCAGGCAGCAATAAATAATAGTACCTATTTATATTTATATTTATTTATATTTATTTATTTATTTACTTTTGCCGTACTAGGAGTTTAACCCAAGGCCTCCCGCTTGCTTGCTTTGCAAATGCTGGACCACTGAGCTGCACGCTCAGCCCATTTTTTTTTTCACTTTTTGATACAGAGTCTTGCTAAATTATGCAGACTGCCTCTCCCTCAAACTTGTGATCCTTCTACCTCTGCCTCCCAAGTCACTGGGATTACAGGCGAGCACCACTGCCCCCAGCAGTACCTATTTTATTAAGTTGTTTAGATTATGTAAGACATTTTGTACAAAGGACCTAGCAAGGAGCTTAACACATAGTAGGGTCTCCTGAAGTTTAGTGTTTTCTCTCATTTGCTTCCTTTTCATTACTTCCTCATTGATCTATAAATGTGAACCATGAGCTAATGACTTCATACTATGAGTTTGAGCCAAATAGATCATGTTGCTTCTCACATGGGTCATGGCCAAACTACCTGATATTTGAGGCCCTTTGTGTGAAACATTTTTCTTAGAGACTAACAATCGATTCACTAATACATTAAACAAATATTTAAAGGGTATCTTTTGTAGTGATGATGCTAGGTGCTAGGTACTTGATGGTGCACATAAGAGGCATAGCTCAGGATTTTGAACCTTCCATTTCTTGCCTCTTCTGTGCTCATTGAATTTCTTTTGACTTATTTTAACACTTTCTTGACTACACCTTAGTCAGAGATTATAATGGTAGATGTAGGTTCATATGAAAACTGAATACTGTTAGACAAGATTTTTTGAATATCCAATATGTTTGATTTTCATTGCTAGGCCTTCTTAGCATATACATATAAATCTAAGACTTTTGTCTCCTAGGAACTTATATTGTACCCGATGATAGAAGTCAAAAGAGAATGGAATTCTAAATGGTATTGAGAAGGTTGCATAGGTATGTTATTTGGTGTACTTCAATCATACTTTTTTCATTTCTGAGCCATTTTCCTTCCAGAAATGGTACAGATTTTACCTCATCAAAATCCAAGCTGAATCCTCATCAGGAATGTATTTATAGAATAAAAGTGTGCCTTCAGACTAATGTGTCAAGTATATTCCAAGAATTAATCAAAATCAAGAATGAAAATAAATGTCCAGCTTGTACTATCTTCCATGAAGTCACCACAAAAGGTTTGGACATATGAATACTTTATTTCCACTCTGCTTTAAGACTTAGTGTTTCCTTACAGAGTTAATACTAATGTTTCCCCTGTTGTAGGTTATGGTGACCCAGCCACACTCTTTATGATATGTTGAATTTCTTATTCAACTTGATGGTTTCCATTTTCTAGCAAAGTGGGCAGTACATAGTACATAGTATGTAAATGAAATTGAGTAGGGGAACTGAGGGAAAGAGGGTGGTATTGTGGATTTTACAGTAAACTCATGGATGGACAGAGACAACACTTCCAGATTCCAGACCCACCAGAGTTATTAACTGAGGATGTATTTATCTCTATCATTCAAGGTTTTTATTGATCCAATAATACTATTTTTGATGATGTAGGATTATCTCTGAACTCTCAGAGCAATCAGGTTGATAGGACAGTCTCAGCTGATCCCAACCAGATGTCCTAACTGCAACACAGTTTATTGGGTGCAAGAGACTTTCAAGTGAGCTCATAATCGATGTTCACTCCCTCTGTCCTTTATAAGCAATAAACATCTCATAGCAGTCAGAAGTGGCATGGACTCTGAGAGCATGAATCAACTCTCTCTTGGTTCTAGTACTGAGCTTTGTTTTCAGTGTTTGTCTTTATCTCCCAGCTGCCTGGCAGTTAGGCTACATTCATGCAAAGAAAAGGTATGCACAGTTAATTTAGGACAAGGGTTCCTCTCTAACCTAAATCTGCATATATAAAAGCATGTTTTCTTTCAAAGTCTTTGAAACATTAACCTCTATTCATTGTGATATATAGTTTAGCAATTTGGAATATATGACTGTTTGGAGAATGCCTTTAGAAGTTTCATGATTGTGCCATGCATTTTGTAAACACGAATTTCCCAAGATTTGCAAGGTCAAGGATTTGATCTATGACCCTGATGTCATGATAATTTTGGCAGCTTTTCCATGCCCATTCCTTGGATCTCTCCCTCTGCTCATGTATAACCACTTCAGAGCTGGCTCATCAACTGTGCACAGTCCTGCCTCTTTCCTGCAAGAGTAAACTTTTTGTCAAATAAACTTTCATGACCAGCATTTCCCTAGCCAGAGTTAAAATGAAAGCTTTTCCCTGATGCAATTAAGGCAGAGACAACTGTAGCAAATTTGTTTGATCTTCCCCACAGTTCCTATGTGCCCCACTGGGGCCAAAATCATCTTAATTACATATTCTAGGTAGAGGGCAAAAAATCAAATTGCTCCTTGTGCACCCTTCAGTCTTTAAAATTTTATCCACACCTCAATTTTTCTTTTACTTAATATTAATTTACTCCATCTTTATACTTAAACTTCCTAGACTACATTTTATTTCAGCTAAACAGTTGAAGGTGTTTTCCTAAATGTCTACTTCCCTCCTTGGGAATGTCATACCATGTTGTGGTTCTTGTCAGGTGCTGTTGAGTCGAGTCTGACTCATAGCTACCCTCATAGGGTTTTCAATGGCTGACCGTTTCAGGATTGCCTTGGGAGTGGATTGCCAGGTCTTTCTCCCATTTTTGCGGTGCTGGGAATCAAACTCGGGACCTCAGAGACTGTAGCGCAGCGCTCTACCAACTGAGCTAAATCCCAACATAAATTATTGCTTTATTTCCTTAGTAAAAGTGTATACCTAGGAAATCTGAAGAACTTAGATAATAGGAAAAACAGAAAGTATGCCCACTTTACCCAGTTCTAAAATCTTTATAGATATAATTGAATTAAAATTATATCCAAGGGAACATGTAGAAATTATCTATTAAAATAGGTTGAGAATAATCTTAAAGGTGAGTGAGCATTGTGGAGAAGGTTTATCTGGGCACATGCATTTGTGTGGATGGGGGGTAGGTGATAAGTGAATATATAATTAATGAGAGCCAACTGTTTCCCAGGCAAGATTATGGGCACTTGATATGTAATAATTCAGTCACAACCTGTGGTCTTATAAGGTCTGATGAATAGAGGTGGATGATAGACAATAACTGGATGAATAAATATACATTTGGATTCTGATTAATTTTAGATGAAAATGAAATGAAGACAAGGAGAGAGAGGGACCTCTACACAATGGAACCCTCTGAAAAGAACTCTCTGAAGTGATGAAATGGAGCCCATTGCATGAAGAAAAATGCAGAGATCTTCAGAAGAGAAAACACTAAACGCAAAGATCTAGAGGTGGGAATGTATTTGAGCATAGTTATTTGGGTTGCAAATGTGCAGAGGAATTGTTTGTTTGCTGACGTCTAGCTCACTTACATCCTTGACCTTCACTGGATTTTGCATCTGCCAGGATTCTGGAAGGATGACTGAAAATGGATATTTCAGAAGAGTTTAATAAAGAGATAGATTGCAAAGCTAGAGGCAATATTTAAGTAACTAAGAAGGTTAGGTGCAGTACCCCATCACATGAAAGAGAGTTAGCACTTTGGTGTCTCTCCCTATTACAAGAACACCAGTGCTGTCAGATCAGGGTTCTATGCTTATGACCTCATATAACCTTAATACCTCCCTTAACATCTGTCTCCACAGAGATATGTTACCATGGGGGTTAGAGCAACGTAATTAGAATTTGGCAAGAGAAATGATTTAGTCCATAAGAGTGAGAAGTTCTATTTTAGTTAGAACCAGATCTAACTAACTAGAACTAGTGGTACCATAACAAAATGCCACAAGACTGGGTAGCATGAATAACCAGAATTTATTTTCTTTCAGTTCTAGAGGTTGAAGCACAAGATCAGTGCATCTGCAGGGTTGATTCTTTGAGGCCTGTTTCCTTGGCTTGCAAACAGATGTTTTTTCCCAGTGTCATTACATGGTGTCCTTGTATGGAATTGTCTCTGTCCTAATCCCCGTGTTCTTAAAAGTACACAAATCATTCTGAAGTAGGATCTACTCTAACCATTTCATTTTACTATATTTACTTCTTCAAAGATCATGTCTCCAAACAGTCCAATTCTGAGGTATGGGGTATGGAGCATTAGACCTTTAATATTTGATTTTTGAGGGTACACAAGTCAAATGACAAATACTATAGGATATGTACCTATTGAAAGAAAACGTTAAATTGTTTGGGATTTGAGAGGAAGAGTATTTGGAATAATCTCACCACCATATATGCTGAAAGCTAGAGGCAGGGAAAGAGGATAAGGTGTTTTGGATAAGAAATATCCTGAAATAGCTCCTGTGTTGAAGACTTGGTCTCTGATGCAGCAAAGTTTAGAGGTAGGGTCTTTTGGAGGGGATTGGATCATGAGAGCTCTGACCTCATCAGTGGATTAACTCATCAATGCTTTCATACCTTAATGGGATATTGGGAGATGGGGGAAACTTTGGGAGGTGCAGCCAAGCCGGAGGAAGTAGACCACTAGAGGTGTGTCTTTAAAGGTTATATTTTGTCCTAGACCATTTCCTCTCTCCCTCTTTCTGCTTCCTGGCAGCCACAAGGTAAGCAGTTTTGCTCTATATCACATTTCCCACCATGATGTTCTGCCTCACGACCAAACCTGAAACTTCTGAAGCCGTAAGCCAAAATGAATATTTCTTACTGGCCATGCACAGTGGCACACACTTTTAATCCCAGTGAGTCAGGAGGCAGAGGCAGGAGGATGGGAGTTTGAGGCCAGAGGCAGTCTGAATAATGTAGCAAGATCCTGTCTTTAAATACAAAGTAATAAATGGGAAAGGGATACAGCACAGTTGTTTAGTACTTGCAAAAAGCATGTGAGAGGCCCTGGGTTCAACTATGCAATACTGATATATATATATATATAATATATATATATATATATATATATATATATATATATATATATATGCCTACAGCTGTACCATTGTGGTGTCCAATCACCTTAGATCTCAGAAGCTAAGAAGGTAGGGCCTGGTTAGTGCTTGGATGGGAGACTGCCTGAGAACACCAGGTGCTGTAGGCTTGGGAGAAGGACCTGGAAACACACTCCCAGAAAACAATCAGCCATTGAAAACCCTATGAATAGCAGAGAAACACTGACAATAGTGTTTCATCTGTTGTACATAGGGTCACTATGAGTCAGACACCAACTCAACAGCACCTAACAACAACAACATAACACACACACACACGTATTATATATATAGTTTGTGTTGTTGTTAGTTGCTCTGGAGTTGGGTCTGACTCATAGCAACCTTATGTACAACAGAACTCAACAATCTCCAACACTGTGCCATGAACTCAGTGTTTTTTATGTTTGAGGCCATTGTTGGAGTGACTGTGTCAATCTATCTAATTGAGGGTCTTCCTTTTTTTGTTGATCCACCACTTTTACAAAGATGAGGTCCTTCTCCTGGCATTGGTCCATCCTGACAACATATCCAAAACATGGGAGATGCAATCTAGCCATTCTTGCTTCCAAGCAACACTCTGATTGTATTACTTTTAGGACAAATCTGTTGGTTTTTTTGACAATCCATGGTTCATGTTCAATATTCAACTTCAACACCATAATTCAAAATCATCAATTCTTCTCCTGTCTCCCTTATCCAAAGTCCAGCTTTCACAAACATATGATGTGCTGAAAATACCATGGCATGGGTCAGGTGCACCTTCATCTTCAATATGACATCTTTACTTTTCAACCCTTTAAAGTTCTTTTGACACTACTTTTCCTGATGCAATGCATCTTTTGATTTCTTCATTGCTGCTTCCGTGAATTTTGATTGTAGAACTAAGTAAAGCAAAATCTTGGACAATCCCAATCTTTTCTCAATTTATTTTGAAGCTACGTACTGATTCAGTTATCAGAATTTTAGTTTTTTGATGCTGAGGCACCATCTATCCTGAAGGCTATGTTCTTTGATCTTCATCAGTAAATGCTTCAAATCCTCTTCACTTTCAGCAAGCAGAGTTGTGTCATCTGCATAATGTAGGTTGTTAATGAGTCTTCCTCCAATCCTGATGTCATGTTCTTCTTCATAAAGTCCAGCTTCTCAGATTATTTCCTTAGCATAAAGATTGAAGAGGTACAATCTTATACAGCCATGAGGCACAACTTTCCTGACTTTAAACCAGGCAGTGTTTCCTTGTTTTGGTCAAATGACTGCCTCCAGGTCTATGTACAGATTCCTCATGAGTACAATTAAATGGCCTGGTATTCCCATTTTTTGCAGTATTATCCTTAATTTGTTGTGATTCACACCGTCAAATGCCTTTGGATAGTCACTAAAATGGAGACATCTTTCTGGTATTCTCTGCTTTCAGTCAATATCCATCTCACATCAACAATGATGTCCCTGGTTCCATGCCTTCTTCTGAATCCAGCTTGAATTTCCAAAACCTCCTTGTTAATGTACCTCTGCAGTTGCTTTTGAATATCTTTAGAAAAATTTTATTTGTGTGACATATTAATGATATCATTCATTAATTTCTACATTTGGTTGGATCCCCTTTCTTGGGAATAGGCACAAATATGGATCTCTTCCAGTCAGTTTTCCAGAGAGCTATTTTCCAAATCTCTTGGCATAAATAAGTTAGCACCTCCAGTGCTATATCTGTTTGTTGAAACATCTGTATTGGTATTCTATAAATTCCTGGAGACTTGTGTTTTGCCAATTTCTTCAAGGAAGCTTCTACTTCTTCCTTCACTACCACTGGTTCTTGGTCATATGCAACTTCTTGAAATGGTTATCCACCAATTCCTTTTGGTATAATTACTGTCTATGTATTCCTTCAATCTTTTTTTGATGTTCCTACATCATTTAATATTTTCCCTGTAGAATCTTTCACTATTGACACTCAAGGTCTGAATTTTCCTTTAATTCTGTAAGCCTGAGAAAAACAGAGTGTATTCTTTCCTTTTGGTTTTGTATTTCCAGCTCTTTGCATGTGTCATTACAATATTTTATTTTGTCTTCTTCAGATGCTCTTTGAAATCTTCTGTTTAGTTCTTCAACTTCCTTGTGTCTTCCTTTTAACTTCAGCTGCTGGACATTCTTGGGCAAGTTTCAGAGTCTCTTTTGACACATAATTTGGCCTTTTCTTTTTTTCCTGTCTTTAAATAACCTTTTGCTTTCCTCATGAATGTCTTTGATATCATGCCACAACTCATATGGTCTTTGATCATTAGTGTATAATGCATCAAATCTGTTCTTGAGGTGGTCTCTGACCTCAAGTAAGATATACTCAAGGTCCTACATTGGCTCTCATATATTTGTTGTAATTTTCTTCCATTTCAGTTTGATCCTGCATGTGATCTGTTGACGGTATGATTACATAATCAACACCTGGTCTTGTTCTGATGTTTGATATTGAGGTTTTCCATCATCTCTTTCACATATATAGTCAGTTTTATTCCTGTATGTTCCTTCTGGTGAATTCCATGTGCTGTTTATGTTGGTGAAAAAATATATTTGCAATGAACAGGTCATTGGTCTGCCAAAATTCTCTCATATGATCTCTAGATTGTTTTTGTCACAAAGGCCATATTTTCCAACTACTGAACTTTCATCTTTGTTTCTGACTTTTGTATTCTAGTCACCAGTAATTATTAGTTTATCCTGATAGCATTTTGGATCAATTTCAGACTGCAGAAGCTGGTAAAAATCTTCTCTTTCTTCATATGTGGCATTATTGGTGGATACATATTTTGAATTATAGTCATACTAACTGGACATCCTTGTAGGTGTATGGATACTCTGTCACTGACAGCTTATATATTTCTTCCTTTTAATTGATTTTCTCAGGCATATTGTCACAGTGATGGAAAGTTGACTAATACAAATGTATGGTAAAAAAAATTCACTTGGCATCACCATTATTTCTACACTATTGCCCCAGTGGCTCCTAGTTCATTAGTTGATCACTGAATAGCTACTTCTTCTCCCACCCTCCTCACTCTTAAGATTTGCACAACTTACATTTTTAATTTTTGATTCTTTGCAAATAATGGAGCAGGGAAAACAGTCATACTATGATACCTTCTCATATCTGACTGTACTTACTAACCCAATCAGCTTTAACTTTAAGCAGCTGCCACTTAGTGCTAATGACTGAAGTGCACCACAGAAAGTTTAAAACCAAATAAACAGAATCATTTATTACAAAAAAAGATGAGTCTTAATTTGTGCCCTCAAGAAATATGAGCCCTTTCAAGAATGGGTCTACAGTAGTGCTAAAGAGTGAGTCTAGGTTAACAGTGCAAAGCCCTGCTTCTGGGAGATATCAAATGGTATTATACCTGGCACAATATATTTTCCACATTTTGGAATGAGGAGGAACTCATTTTTGGTTTGTGTTGTGTGTGAATGAATATCTTCCTGCCAAAACATATTTTAGATGCCCTCTTTTATCACGCAACTGGTTAGAGAATAGTGGTGCTCTAGGGACAACAGAGTTAACTGAGTGCACTAGAAAAGACTAACAAAGGGCCACTAGAAAAGACTAATAAAGGGCTTTTTGGGGGGAGGGATTCTGGCTGGTTTTAGCTTTTGCAAATTTCGATGGTGTAAATACTCCTGCCATAGCCAGTTTGAAACAACTGCTGTGGTGTTACTGGTTTCAAGTTTGGGAAGATACATATTTAGCTCTGGTGAGGGGTAGAAACTGATTTCAGGACACTATGAGCAATAGGTGGAAGGAAGATGCAGAACATCTAGTGTGAGCTGCACCTAGTCATTTTGAGTATTAACATAGACACCCACAATCTGCAGAGGAAATTCAAGGCAGCTTAGTCCCACACAGAAGTTTGCTGATGACCACTCACTACAATTGATAAAAGCCATCTCTCAGGCAAATGAGTAAGCACAGGAGGAATTTCTAAAATTAGCAACGTAGACTTAAAAAGAAAGTAGATAACTATGAGATGTGAAAACTGAGTAGCAGAGTGAATAGATTCATACTAGGTTGGTCAATTGTTTTTCGTAGTCATGAAAGATTTTTTTATTCTTTCCTTTTTTAGGGGGCAAGGAAAGGAGTGGTTGTTTTTTATTTTTAGTTTGTTCTTGTGAACAGATGATGGGATCAGAATACATTCTTTGTCCTTTAAATTATGTAAGTATGTATAGTAAACTATATATCTTTTCTGTTGTAGATGGTGGGCCTCATCATTTCCAGCAAATCACTTACTAGCCCACATATCAAGAGTCCTTCTGAATATTGTTACGTGGGGCTACTTGAATTGGATTGGCCCTGCTTGCACATTTGAGTTAAGAGTACAAACCAAAGCCAAATCACTCTCCAGTTCCAGTATCCTTGTTTCAAAGGTCTTTTTCTTGTCAGAGTGAGTCACCCATTATATCTGAAACTTCTATCCTCAGAGTTACTAAAACCCAGAGGGGAGAAGAAGCCATTGTTTTCCATGTCACCAGTACCATGTGCTTTAGAATCTATTAGAGGAGAGGTTCTGGTGCACCGGTGGTGGTTCTGCTCCAGGAGCAAGGGCTACTTTCCTTGTCTCCTCTATAGCTCAGGCCCCCGTCAAGAGTTTTGACTGTGTGCTCTGCTTGTGGACTGGCTTTGGTGAGGCAAGCAGGGATCTGTCTCTGCCTCAGTTCCTCATCGTGTCTGCTGCTACTTCTGTCCATTGACTCCTGGCAGATGATAATTAGCTATTTGCAGTAAGTATTTTTCTACATAGTGATTTGATTTAATTTTAAATGCTAAGACTCAAATCAATAGAGTTTTATAGGCACACATAAACTTGTTCAAACTTCTGCTCTGTAAATTCCAAGATTTCTTGGATGTTGTATAGAGCATCCTCATAAACTTGGTAATCCAAATTTATTATATTAAGGTTGATACGTATTTATTGTGCCTGCAGCCATAGCACTGCAGTGTCTGATCCTGTCAGATCTCGGAAGTTAAGCAGGGTCGAGTATGGTTAGTACTTGAATGGGACACCACCTGGGAACACCAGGTGCTATTTGGCTTGGGAGAAAGATCCAGCAGCCCAATGTTAAAAAACAGTCTGTCAATGAAAACCCTATGAATATCAGAGAAGCACTGACATAGTGTTTCACCTGTTGTACTTAGGGTTGCTATGAGTCAGACACTCACCGGATGGCACCTGACAACAACAACAACATTTATTGTGCCTAAATATATAATTTATTAAATAACAATAAATATTTAGAGCCAGGGACAGAGGCTCATACTGGTAATTCCAGTGGCTCAGTAAGTGGAGGATTGCAGGTTCAAGGCCAGAGGCAGCCTGTGCAATTTAGTGAGACCTTATCTCAAGATAAAAGTAAGAAAAATGGGCTGGAGGTGAGACTCAGTGGTAGAACAGTTGCAAAAGCATGCATGAGGCCCTGAGTTCAGGCCCCTGGTACTGAAGAAAAAAAAAAGAAAAGAATATTTATATAGTTTTTACAGATTATGAAGACTTTCAGATGTTTAAGGTTATTTGATCAAAACAATAACCTGGTGACATTGATAGGAATTATCTCTTTAATCCCATTTGTTGATTAGAAAATTTAATTTCAGAAAGATTAAGTAATTTTCCTAAGGTTATGTGGTTGGTGAGAGAATAAGAACTTGAACTTGTATCATCTGACTGTAAATCACTATAATCCATGTTCTTTCTAAAATATACAAGGGATTAACATACTTAACTTGAAAGATCTCTCAGAATTTTTATTTTAGTATTTCAACCAGAGGCCTTTTAAAAACTCATTCCTTCTCTATGTTTATAGTCCTCTGATATTCTTGTATATAGCTTTCTACTTGAAAGAAAATAGATTATTCATTTATTTAATAAAAATATCTGCTTCAGGTTTGGCAAATGCTGGTGTTTTATTCAAGGGAAAAAACTGTCTAGTTTTAGAATAATATAGAACATTTTAAACCATTAAAATGTTTATTTCCTTCATGGTTTGAAGTCTTTCCTATTTCAAAATTATAAGAGTTCACCTATACATTTTATGGGATGGAATTAAGCTCAGTTGATGGAGTGCTCCTCTGCACTCTCAGAGGCTCTGAGTTCTATTGTGAGCACCACAAAAATGGAAGAAGGACCTGGCAGCCCACTGACAAAACAATCAGCTATTGAAAACCCTATGGATAGCAGAGAAACACTGACAAACAGTTGGGCATGGCACAGTGTCCAAGAATGTTTCATTCTGTTGGACAGAAGTTTGCAATGAGTAGGACCTGATTTGACGGCACATAACAACAACAATAGATAATACATTCTGAGTGTTTTAGCCCTTCCTTCCTTCCTTCCTTTCTCCTTCCTTCCATTTCTCTTGCCTTGCCTCTTTGAGGATATTGATCCACTTTGATTTTATCTGGTGCCTGGGTGCATGAATGTGGATCCAGTGTTCTGATTTAGATTGTTGTCCTGTCATTCCAGCACATTTACAGAATAGTTCACCTTTCTGCATAGGTTTAAGATGACATCTTTATCATTAACTACATTTCTGCATATATTAGACCTACATTTTGATTTCTTATAACATTGGGTATTTATGTGATAATAACATTGTTGTTGTTGACTTTTAATTATGAAGGACTTATAAGATGTTTTAAAATACCATAGATAAATTACTCATGAGGGAGAAAGGATTTTTTTGGCTCCTGGCTTCAAAAGTTTCAGTCCATGGTCACTTGTCTTTGTTGCTCTGGGTCTGTGGTGACACAAGTGCATTATGGGGGGAGTGTGCAGGGGAGGAAGACTGTGCAACTCAGGG
>VMDO01005857.1:0-71679 GCA_007922755.1 Pedetes capensis | reverse complement strand
CCAAATGACTATGATTCTAGACTGAGGAAACTTATACATACATATTATCTTAAGGGGCCAATGTATTTATATTTTATTGGGTTTTTAGAAGTAAAAGTAGGATAATAAATTTGACACATAGAAATAAAAAAAAATTGGGCATGGCCAAAAACTGCAAAGTCAAAAGACAAAACTGTGGGAACTCACCTTGTAGAAAATGGGCTAATATAAAGATCTTTTTGACATCAATTATTTAAAAATACTAACAATTTAGAGGAAGTATAGATGAAGGTTGTGAAAAGAAAAAATTTTTGGCTTTTAAATACATGAAATGAAGCTCAATAACACCCATGATAACAGAACATTAATTAAACTATATCACAGTACTAGAGTTTTCCACTAACAGCTTGGCAAAAGTCAAAAAGTATGTTTAAATTCCCCATTGGTGACTCTGGGGGCAGGGAGTGGAAATTAGTGTGACACTATGAAGTGTATTTGGCTTCATATGTTAAGATTATAAATTTAATATCTTCTAATTCTTCAATTTTACTTCTAAGAATTTTTTCTTTATATATATATGCATATGTGCAATACAATGCATAAACAGGTTATTTACTACTACATTGTGTATAACATTAAAAAACTCTAAACAAAGGGATTGTCTCTGTTACTTGTCTATGTTGAATAACTGGTTAAATAAAGCACATTTATACAATGGAATACTATGCAACACTAAAAGTATGAGAATTCTTTGTGCATAATTATTTGGAAAAAATATCAAGTTCAGAGTGGTGTCCTATGTTTTCTTTAGAAAGGGGAGTTAAGAGAACACAATCCTGTTTTATATGTGCAATTATGTGTTTCTTTGCATTTTTGAAATTCTGAGGGAACAGCAAGGAATTCATGATAATGTTTATCTTTATGGGCAGTGGTGTAGAACTAATCCAAGGAGGGACTTAACTGAGAAAGAGAGTTTTACTGCATAGTTTTTAAGTGGACTTTCAAAGTTGTAGGGCCATGTGAACCTATTGTCTATTTGAATTTACATTTAGAAATATAAATTAATTTTGCTAGGTTTATTTTCAAGAACACAGTTATAATAAAAGTTTAAATTTCTTACCTAGATGTTTTTTAGGCTGTTTTATTGCTATAAAGAGAGAAAGAGAGAGAGAGAGAGAGAGAGAGAGAGAGAGAGAGAGAAGAATGTCATACTGAAGTTTCTAAGAGGAAGGTGAGTGAGAGAACATTAATCATATGCTGTCACAAGAAAATATTTGAAATAGAATATGGGATTTTCTGTTTCTAAAGAAATACAATTGAATTTGGAATCATTATGTGTTCTCTTCTTGATCTTAATTTAATGTAAAATAATGCCCTCTTTACATCCAGGAGTTTTAATAAAATCATAAACAATGCTAAATGTTGTTTTAAAAGATAAATTTACTTGTTTTAAAAAATATTCACAAGATAGTTAGGATACTTTACATAGGATTCTTGGTGTATTCTTCAAGGCAAAGTCCTATAATGGCAGAGGAAATTCTCAGTTGCCCCATCCCCCTCTCAAAGATTGCATTCCTTTGGGACAGTGGACAGAGAATGCCTCCAAAGGACACACAGGGCCTGAGGAGACCATGGGTTCAATGGCAGTTCTGGGGCTTGTTCTGATGTGCTAATCCTGTGACTGCTTCTTGGCTTTGCCCATAGCCTTGGCTCCTACTCTTGGCTACGATCTTGGACTTTGGCTTGGTTAACTCTCTGACTTCTGGTTCTGAACACTGGCTGTGACCCCAGAACAAATACTTGCAGAAACCTCATTAGAAGTACTGGTCTGTGGTTCCATCCTGGTTTCCTGGCCTGAGGCTGCCTCTCTGATGCCAGTTAATAGTTGTGAGACTTTGTCCAGAGCTGTATGGGAAAAATTTTAGGCAATTGTAAAGGACTATGCAAGTGTAAGAGATTAATAATATTACTTTGATTCAACTTTCTGGCAAAGGTGGTAATAAGGAATGTGAGTGGATAATGATAAGGGGGAAAGATGTCCAAAGCCTTTGATGATACACATTTAAGACCGGGCTGTGAACTTTTACTTCTGGACCTGTATTCGAAAGATAAGCTTGATCTATGTAAAATGCACTCCTTCTATTGAGAAAAATATCATTTTCAATGTTTAGGTACTATAATGGCTTTTCTTTTGTTTCTAACCAGTATAGCCAACTACACACTTGAGACCCCTGAATGGAGAGGGCCTTCAGGTAACTGTAAAGAATAAGGTTAAATCTGAACTCATCATGCTATTTTTCCAGCTCCTGCCCCTCAACTTGCTCCTCCTGTGCTCTCCAGCTCAAGGAATGGTATTACCACTAATTGTCTACTTCAGAGACCTTAGCATCAGCATTGCTTCTCCTGTCCTCATCCTCAACTAAGAATAGCTGTGTTCATCTCTTTTAATTCTTCTCATTTTCTTATACTGCAGTCCAGCATCACTTTTTTGTTTGTTTGTTGGTGTTTGTTTTGAGACAGTGTCTTGCTATGTATCTCAGGTTGGCCTTGAACTCAGCATCTTCTTGTGTAGGCCTCCCAGGAGCAGGGATTACAGGTGTGAGTAGTCACATCCACCTCCAAAATCCCTTCTTGAAGGGGCAATTGCCACTGCCTTCTGGCTTGGCTAGTTGATTTTATTCCTGACACACTGTAGTATTGTGTGGAAAAAGGAGCAATATTTTGAAAATACATATCTAATTATGTCATACTACATGCTATTTCAACCCCTTCAAATAATCATTCTTCTACTGCCTGGTAGGGAACTACTTCTCAATTCTTCCCATTCTACCCTAGATGTCAAAACCTCCAGGAGTTTTTCTAAAGACTCAACTTTGATGTCTTCTCTCTTTAGTCTCACAAAACTCCACTTCTGCCTTCAAAGGGCTTATCACACTGAGTTACCATTGCCAGGTTACTTGTCTGCCTTCTTCAAAGGCTTATAAGGCATGTGAAGATAGGGACAGTGAATGTTTGATAATTGTCACACTCCTAGTATCTTTCATGAGCAGGAGGACCATAAGTATTTAATAATTATATGTTAAGTTATTGATTGAATGAATGCATGAAGATTTAATATGAAATGTAAAAACATTCACTTCTAAAAGAAGGGATACATCTGTAAGTTCTTCAGAATGGTCAATGAATGAAAGAGACAAATAGCTATAGAACATGGACAAAAGCACTCAAAGTAAAATATAAAGACAAATGGATAAGTACTTTGTTAATTCTACCTCAGGTAAAGTAGAAAAAGAGGTACAGAGAAAGGATGTGCCTTTCACTTATACTGATGAGAGAAAGAGAGATGGAAGAAAGAGGAGGGAGGGAGAGAGAGAGGAGAGGGGAGAGGGGAGAGGAGAGAGAGAGAGAGAGAGAGAGAGAGAGAGAGAGAGAGAGAGAGAGAGAAATCACACAAAGACATGTAGGTTTCTTACATGAAGCAACTCTCATGTAGGGAAAATAAGTGGAATCTATGGCCTTGAAACTTTTTGTTACAGTAACTTGTTTTGAATCTCTGATGGGCATAAGGAGTTAATATGTTATTGAGTCTTTGCAATCATAGACATCAATAAGGTGTTTCTTTTTGATACTTTCACCATGTGTTATATAAAATCAGGTTGAGCACCTAATTCTACATGAGGCTTCCCCAACCCTAGCCCTCTAACAGAGATCTGTCAAACAAATGCTAATATGCATTGAATTAATGAATATGGCATTTCAAATTAAACTTTGTAGTGCTGGCAAGGATAGGTTGAAAAACTCCAACAATTCTGCGTTTTTATGGCTCATTTTTATCTAGTTAAAAATTTATGTGAATTAGAGATTGTTTATTTACTTGAAATGTAATTATTGTATCATATATTATCACTTAGGAGATTATTGAAATTTATTTTCTCAAGGTTCTTGAGCAAAAAGAATCCGGGGCTTAGGCAAATCTTAACTGATCTCATGCTGAGGAGTAGCCCTGGTATTTACTGTGGTTTCAGAAATATAATGGTACTATATGAATAACTCTTCTAAACTTAACCTCACCTACTCTTACCTTCTTTATTTCTTTTAATGAGGAGTATTCCGTTCTAAGGAAATAAGAAAATGAATGTTTGTTTCTATCCACAAAACCTTTCTTATTAACCTAAGTCTTCTCAAGAGCTCCTTTTTATACTTTTTGTATTACATTTTTTTAATGAAATACAAGTATTGAAATTATTGCCTTTCAGAACAGTGGGAAAAGAAAAAAACATTAAGAAGCTTGTATTAATATTATTTTTCACTCTCTGTCTCACTCACTACACTGCAAAGCAGAACCTCTCAACTCAACTAACATTTGTTGTTGCTGTTAGGTGCCCTCGAATCGGTGTCTGACTCAGAGACCCTGTGTACAACATGTGAAACACTATTGTCAGTGCTTTTCTGCTATTCATAGGATTTTAAAAGGTGGATTGATTTTTGGGAGTGGGTTGCTGGGTCCTTCTCCCAAGTCAACAGCATCTAGTGTTCCCAGGTGGCCTCCCATCCAAGTACTAACCAGGTCAGATCCTGCTTAGCTTCCAAGATCTGATGGGATTGGAAGCCACCGTGGTATAGTTCCAGGCTTACTTACTAACATGTAGCATAGAATAATTCTTTGAACGGGGCTGCTTTGTGCTTTATAAGATGTTTAGCACCATCCTTTGCCTCTGTCTCCTAGATACCAGTGATAGTCCCACTCCACCTGTGGAGTCACCAAACTGTGCTTAGACAAATGTTTGCTAGGAAGAAAAATTAACATTAGTTGAGAATGAATATTCTAGGGTTGCAGCTTGTTTTTATTGTTTATCCAAAGTTAATACATAGTCTGGGCTTCGTGGCAGTTACTCAGAAGTATTTTCTCAAACTTATAATTAGCATTCTTCTCTTTTCCTTGTGTTTTAAATCGGTGTCACTGAAAAGGTTTCAGAGGACTCACTATGTGCTCAACAGTATCTGAGGTATTGCAATTGACTTAAAAGAAGTACTCAGCTTGGCTTCTGCATTAAAGTTTTAAATCAAGTTTGAGAGAAGAGTCAATATTCAAAGAACACGAGTGACTAATGGAAGACAGAATAATTGGCAACAGAGTAAAAGGCACAGTGGTCACATTCCAAATTGTAAGGGATAAGCTATGGTGATGTTATCGATCATCTGATTTGATGTTCTCTTGAAGGTTCTATGACCTGTTTTGACAAGTAAGCAGTGGTGGAAGGCTGTTTATTAACTTAAACCTCTCTGCTGTAATATGCAGTAACAGAGAACAGTAAGAAAATATTCTGTTTAAACAAGCCAGATCACTTTTACATGTGACAGCCAAGCCATGCTGAGAACACTCTGAGCTTGGTTATGTTAGTAACTGAGTGGTAACTGAAGAAGACATATCTAACCAGGCATGGCAAGTCCATGGTTGATATGTGAGCCCGTACATTTAGAATGAGGGCACATTAATAGAGATCAAGCCATGTTTTTCTGCTAACACCAGACCTTAGCTATTTAATGATTATAAAATTTTCCTAACATTTACAAGTTTCCAAGTACATTTATTTATTTTTTATTCTGCATAGTTCTCAATAATGAGATGATTTAGGTCACATGTTTTTGTGTTATCTAATAACATTCAAAGACCGAAAAAAAATCCTTTCTCCACTTTTAACCATTAAAATGCTGGTTGGGTGTTTTATATAAAATTATAATCAGAACTTTTTACAGTGATTAATAATAGAAATTTAAATGACAAGATGATGATACATTTCTATAATAACCTTTTCATATATGTAGATTTTCCAGAACAAATAATCTGACAAACTGAAAAACTTTTATGTGCTTGAGTGCATTGTATCCTTTTCTTATGATAATAGAATTTAATTAACAAAAAGGGATTTGATAATGGTTAGTCGATGAAGGGCACCATGACTACTCACCAATATTTTGATGCTCCTATCCTGCTTGGTCCATTGAAGAACTGTGTTTCCCTACCAACTTGAAAGTAGGTATGGTCACATGACCTGCTTTAGCCAATGAAGTATAAGCATGGGCCAAAGTTTTGAGAAGTAATGGGCAATTTTCCTTTCTCCTTGTGACCAGTAGAATTCTATATAGTGGTGACTCTGCTATCTTGAGTCTTGGATTGGACATGATAACAAGGAAGGAAAATGACCCCAACTGATCTGAATTGAATATCTAAAGGAAAGAAGATAAAAAGTTTGCTTAAATAAAAATTACAGGTGTTGCCAATAGATAAACAGGATGCCAGTGAGATTTAGTGGTTATTCATTAGCACAGCATAACCTAGACCACTCTGTATGATAATGAAAGTCACACTGCCCCAATGAGTCATTTGAGGCCTAAGGAAGTCATAGCACATGACTGTGACTGCAAACAAGATGACAGAATTTATTCCAGAGTCAGAACCTGAAGGAGTCGATCCTTTACCTTACACCAGCGTTCTTTCAAAGTTGGGATGTGGGTCAACAGTGAACACGAGATGACTTTATGTGTGAAATCAATATCACCTTAAACAATAATGTATCACATGGAAAGAAAGTTAATCTCTTTCCAATTACCTTCATGTCTTCTGATTGTTGTTGTTGTTGTTAGGTGCCCTCGAGTCGGCACCCGACTCATAGCGACCCTCATAGGGTTTTCAATGGCTGACTATTTCGGGATTGCCTTGGGAGTGGATTGCCAGGCCCTTCTCCCATTTTTGCGGTGCTGGGAATTGAACTCGGGACCTCAGAGACTGCAGCGCAGCGCTCTACCCACTGAGCCAAATCCCAGCCCCTCTTCTGATTAGTGGAAAGAAAAATTCTCTATATGGTGTTGCCATATCTATAACTGTGTCTTTTATGTCTTTCTAATAATTAATAATATCCTTTCTTACAAAAAACAATGAGAGAGCAGTGCTCAGGCTTAGCATTTTCATTGGGCACCAAATAGAATTTAATAAGATTGTTTGGTTTCCATTGAGGTAAACTTTATAGTTAATTTCTTGGTATGTTATATAATGCTGCTTTTCCATTGTCAGAGTCATATAAAGTTGCTTTTAAAACATATTTGTTTCAGAACCAAAATTTAATGAAAGATATTAAGTAAATAATAAGATGGATGACGTACAGAGATGACAGAAATTAGGAAAATGATGTACAATGATGTGAGGAATGGAAATAAAAATGAGAGGTGAGGTAAAACTAATTGAATTTTTTGGGAAAATTCTACCAAGTTGAAGTATTGACTTTATGTTTTTCTCTTTTTATGTGAAATAGAAATAATATTTGTTGTTGTTAGGTGCCATCTTTATTCATTTACTAGTTTCTATCCAATTCAATTAACAAAATACATATTTATAAAAAGATATCAACTGATAAGAATTGGCTAAGCTCAGGGTGTTACTATACAGTCTTATCTCTAATCCTCAAAGACTGTCACATATAGCTAGAAAAAATTCTTAACATAAGGGATAAAGAAAGCATCTGCAATTTTCCAGACTTCCTATGATCTCATTCCAACGTTGCCTACACTTTCAGATTTAATAATCTATTTAAACAATCCTTGTGTAAATTGATTTCAAAAGTATTGTCATTGCTCTTGCTCTTTCTTTAATTTGTGGTCTCTGAATAGTATCCTCAATTGACATTTTTTCTGTACATGTATGGATAAAATTTATTTTGTCTTAATTTGTTGGCACTTTTTTCTTTGTTGGCTTGATCAGCATGAGCAGCAGGTAAATGTTTGCCATTTAGATTAGCAAATGTAACTTTAGTGAAAATGCAACAAACAATGTTAAAGAAAGAAGTTAGAGGAAAGATATTTGGCATTTCTTGAATAACAGTGGACAATGGCATAATTAATAAAAATAGGTAAAATGGAAGAAGGAATAATAGGTTCTGGGTACATATTTAAACTGAGATTCTATCCAAATTGCAGTTGTCAAAGAAGTAAAAATGTTGGACTACCTTGTTTTAATTTTCACAGAGCCTCAAAAATTAATATTATTTAGGATCATGGGAATTTAACATTATTCATTTTTTTGTTAGATATGTACCCATGGTGTAATTTATTTGACAGGTATGTGTCCATATTAGTTTTGGGTTTCAAGGGTCAAACTCCATTTAAAGCCACAATGTCTTTATAATATCTCTGTTTTATTATGTTCTACACTTTACCCCACTAGTTTAGCAGCCAAAGGCTACATAATTGTAATAATGTATTTATATGATTCTTCAGGCATTTTCAGAAATATTTCTTGAATGCTATTGTACTAAATGTGGTTGAAGGAAGGACTCCTGAATATACTACTGAATACCTGCTGCTCTTAAGAGATTTAAAATCTAGATAAAATAGATTTTATTTAGGGTTAAGATTTGTACACAAATAGTGCTTTTATTGATCAGGCTGAGATTATGTCCTAGTTTTATCTTTCTTTCTGTTGGGGGATTATAAAGGAAGTTCTTCTCTAATACTCATTTTAAAAACACAAGTAGCTCCAATTTTACTGATATATTAGGGAACAATTTGCACTTGCTCATGCACAACTTTATCTATGATAATTGCAAGGTGAATTTTGAAAACTGCACACAGTAGATCCATGCTTCTAAGTACACAAAATGTACACGGACACATTCCTCAAACATCTAGAGCTACCTGGTTCACTTCATGTGTTATGAGTCACAGGTACCATATCTGGCATTATAGATTCCTGTCTAATTTCATGTAGTCCTCTATCTACTCAAAATAACTCAAAAATACCCTCCTGAGGCTCACTTCCACAAGCAAACTTAAAGTCTTTTTCAAGGTAAGGTGACATTTATTTTAGTTTGTATGCATTTCTAAGCCATTTATCATGTGTAAAATTATACAAACATTTTCACTGGGTCTTTCTGTACTTTTTAAATGAGTCAGTGACAAAAATTTCAAGTGTTGCATCCAAACACCATTTTCCCTATAAGCTATGTTGCTTTTATTGCATGATTTTTTGTAGATCTAATTACAGCAGAGCTGACTATATGTATGCTTCATCATTTCGATCCAATAATAATGGTTGTAATATTGAAAGTGTTAAATCTATGAGACTTTGGGGACTGTATGGAAGCTTTAGATTATAGCACTGTCCTTTGTTTCAGTCTTGTGGATATTTAGGATGTTTAGGATGTTTGAAAAATTGTACTTACCTCTTATAAGAAGCATTCAGACATTTGTATAACTATGATAGTACTGGCTGCAAGGAGAAATTGTTTCCTAAACATATAGGCAACTTTCCCATCTGAGCAATATAAGGTCTCCTTGGATAATTAGCCAAGCTCTAAGTCTAAAAGGGTCAGTTATTATCACTTTGTATATTGCATAGTTAGCAATAAAGGGAATAGGGAACGAAGTTCAGTTTCCCAATTCATTCATTTATGTTTTTGGCAAATATTTGTTGCATAACTATTGTGTTATAGGTATGGTGGATATTACAGTGGGTAAGATAGATCAAATCTTTGCCCCCACAGAGCTTATATTTATAGCTTAGAGTGCTTTATAGAGCTTTTAAAATTATAAACGTTCAATCATATTTAGCCATAGATTTCTTGTATATTTTTGGTTTTGGAGTGAGTTTATGAGTAGAAATGCTTCAGGATAACCTTTTAGTTTCACTTTGACTCTGAAAAATTAGTTTTGGTTGTTTTTCTCTTAGAAGGAACTGCCAAAGTTATATACTCTTTAAAAAGATTTCTTGTTACCAGAACAACCATCAACCTAGGCCAGCTTGGAGATCCGAGGCCTGGTGCTATGTTCTGGGATATGTGGTAGAAAGCTGCAAAAAAGCCAGGCTTGGCTTCCAGTGGTTTCTAAACTGAATGAACCAAACAAATATTTCAACTATTCACCACCAATTGGAAGCATTAAGTATTCACATTAAGCTATTAACATTTTTGGCCATGTTTTAGTTCCCAGTGTAAATTTGGGAGAACTCATTTAGTCTTAAAGGAAGAGGTTAACCTCTTTCGTTTCTTCTAAATATAAACTTGCTTTCCTAGTCGTATGATCCGGGATCTTTCCCAGTCTCCTTGGCCTTTTTCTTATTTCTTTTTGCTCTGCAGAAGATTCTATGCCTTGAGTGAGGTTCTGAACTACAATGGAAGAGGAGGGGGCCTTTATGGTCTGTTTTGAGCCCTATCAAAATGTATCAGACAAGTTTTACTTTCTTAGAGTGCTATATAGTGATTTTTTTTATGTGTCTAAGAAATGGAAACATTTTGTCTCATATAAAAAAGAAATATTTTTATACTGTGCTCTACTCACAGACCACATCAGAGGTATTCTAAGAATAGAATAGATCAAATATATTTTATGGAAATATAATGAGAAAAGGATGTGTTCCCAAAACTCACTCTGAACAAAGGAATGCAGCATAGTCAGGAATACTTTAATGCTCCTAACAATTTTCTCATGTGAAAGGCTGAGGAACAGCCCTGAGTTGAAGAAATCTCCCACTTTTCCCCAGGCTCCCCTGAACTTGAAATCAGAACTAGGAAATCTATACATTGTGAATAAGAAAATGTATGGGAAAAGTGACTTAGTGCATTAGCCAAAAAGACATTTTTGAAAGAAGAAAATGTATGAAACATTTTGTCATATTTCATTTCATTGATCATATATTTCTTTTATGTATTCCAGAGTACTGAAACTTAGAAGTAACTGAATTTCTGGGACTCCATATTAGATTTGTCAGTCTGTGTTTGAGAGAACTTACTGTGAAACAAAATATATTACAATCATTTGCTTTTAGCATACTGTTTTATCATATATACAAAGCACAGTAAGACTAAGTACACTGAACATATACCTTTTCTGAAAAATGGTACATCAAGGACTGACTATATAGTCAAACAATAAAATTCTTTTCACAATAATAACCTACATGTGTCGTAGAAATTGAATTTATTGATTTTATCAATGTTACCTGATCAAAAGTATATTTTTTCTAATCATATTACATGATGCATTTTACCATTATGTTAATTTGCCTTTTTTCACTTTTCTAGCTATTGTACTTATGGGTAAGTGTGATTTTCCTTGCTTCTGTAGGATTTTTTATTCCCGCTTATATATTTATATGGATCTTTTGCTGGCTTCAGTGTTGTCACCAAATGTCTGTATTGTCTTGCTGAGTTTATTTGGTTTAAAATTTTTTCACTTTGGAGACATTTTAAATTGGGCAATATTATTCAGCCCTTTTTCAACCACACATTGTGTTTTCTCAAAAAATATATGCATTCTCAAATATTACTGTTTATTTACTGTATGTACTATGGTGAGGTCTGAAGGGACTACAGAGTCCCATGAAAGGAAAGTCATCATAATATTTATGCATTAAACACATATTCGTGTACATATATCTATTTTTTGAAAAACCCAAAATGCATATGCTATCATGGCCCCCAAGGTAGCAATAACATATGCAGAGAAAATTTATGCAGTTTCAGGCTGTGAACAGGATTTCTAAGAGCTACTTCCAGAAAACATTACCCCCTCCTCGTTCTTCAATCTGTCCACTTACTTTGCTCTGAAGACCTCCTCCTCTTTCTAAATTGACTAGTGAGCTCGGTGAATTAGTCTAATCATTTAGGTTTGCTGTTGGGTGACTTCTGTGGGGTAATGGAAACATTTTTAGGAAAATGTGCATGTGTTTGCGAGTGTGTGTGTGTGACTGGTGTGTGTGTGTGTGTGTGTGTGTGTGTGTGTGTGTGTGTGTGTGTGTGTTTGCTTGTTTTTTCCCTTAGAAAGAAATTTGTGGGATGGAAACATTACTTAAACATGAGAAGCAGCTTTATTTTAAAAAGTCAAGAGAGTATATTGAGGTTGCATTTTTGTCAGCTAAAATTCTACTTATTTTCAGTTGGAGAAACAGAAACTATGTGACACTTAAAAGAATGTTTAAATTTTTCAAAAGATAAGTCTCAAAAAATCTTACTTTATCTTGGGAAATTTAATTGCTTTTATCATTTAACAGGAAAACTGCTGGAAGATTAAAAATGGTAAAAAGCAAATCATGCTCAGTTTTGAATGACATGACATTCATAATGTTTGTGATACTTTGGTTATAACATTTTAATGTTTACTAATATTACTTATAGTGATGAATATTCATGTAGCTTATGCCTTATATGCCATGCTTATAGTATAAGAAGATATGATAGTTATATATTTTAACATAATATTTAAATATCATATATTTTATTTTTGTATATTATCCTTCATTCTTTAGAACATGCTGAATAAGCTAAAATTCTGTTGTTTGGGGACTTTTTCTGTAAGTTCTGATGGACCTTGAGGTTCATCATTACAATTCTGCATTAGACTCTGATAAAATGAAAAGATAAAAAGGATTTATGAGGTCTTAAGATCATTTCACTAGCATTTCTTGTCCTCTGCCTTCATTTTTTATAAATGAAACAAATATGATTAAAGGATGTACTATATATTCAAGGGCTGGGATTTAGCTCAGTTGGTAGAGTGCTGTGCTGCAGTTTCTGAGGTCCCAAGTTCAATTCCCAGCACCGCAAAATGGGAGAATGACCTAGCAATCCACTCCCCAAATAATCCCGAAACAGCCATTGAAAACCCTATGAGGGTCGCTATCAGTCAGATACCGACTCCACAGCACGTAACAACAACAACATATATTCAAGGTCTGCTTCCTAAAGTTATAAGTTAAAAACTAATTTATCCATGATGAGAAAGCCCATCTTATTTTTCAATTGATTGTAGTTCTTTGTAATATTATTAAAATAAGGTTTGTCATTTCATAATTTCCACTCTTTGGATCATTGTAACATAATAGATTTTTTCCTACCAATCTCCTGTTTTACTCATCATAGTGTAAATGCCAATTTATTTGCAATGGTGTTCATAGGTCTCTACGATCTGGCCTCCTGCAGTTCAGACAGCCTTCCCTACGCTCTCCTTCCTGACTCTGCCTCAGTGGCTCTGGTCTCCTTGTTGTCCTTCCAAAATACCAGGCAATCTCCATCCTGCAGTGCATTTGCTTGAGTGCTTTTTCTGCCTAGCATGTGCTTCCCCAGATACTCATTTGGTTGGCTCTCCTGTTTCCTTCCTGTGATGGTTAATCTTAATGATCAACTTGATCTTATTGAGAGATGCCTCCAAGATTAGTACAGTATACTTGTGGGTGCATCTGTGAGGGTAATTTCAGAGATAACTGGCATGTGAGACAGCAACCAGAGGGGAAAGGCCCATGCTGAATGTCAGTGACAACATAAGTAGGCTGAGGGCCTGGATGGAACAAAAGCAGAGGAGGGAAGAAGCCAGCCATCTTCTCTGCTGCTCAGTCAGCTTCCTGACTCCCAGGAGGTGGGCAGCCCTGCTCCACCACACCCCCTCGGTCGTGATGTCTCTTGCCTTGTAACAGGCCACAGCCTGAAACCTCTGAAACTGAGTGCCAAAATAAATATTCCCTCTCTTAAGCTGATTTGCTCAGGTATTTTGTCCCAGCAATGGAATCTAATTAATATACTTTTATCCTTTGATCAAGTATCACTTTTTGATAATGTTTAACTCTCACCTCAATATCAATACTGTAGCTTATCATGCCATCTTTTTCCCACACTAGCACCCCAAGTCCTTTTAACAGATCATTTTTCCCATACTGCTTATCACCTTGTAACATAATAGATGATGTACTTGTTTATTATATTTATTGTCTGTTAATGCAGGGTATGCCTGCAGCCCTACCACTGTGTCATCCAATCCCATCAGATCTCGGAAGCTAAGCAGGATCTGACCTGGTTAGTGCTCGGATGGGAGATCACCTGGGAACACCAGGTGCTGTTGGCTTGGGAGAAGGACCTGGCAACCCACTTCCAGAAATCAATCAGCCATTAAAAATTCTATGAATAGCAGAGAAGCATTAACAATATTCTTTCACCTGTTATATGTAGGGTCACTATATGTCTGACACTGACTTGATGGCACCTATCAACAACAACAATACAGGGTACATGTGGCAGGATTCATTGTCTATTTTATTTGTTGATGTGTCCAAGTGAATAAGGCCTAATTTATTGACAGTCCTAGAAAATAGTATCTCACAGTTTTCTTGACAAAGTCTGCTCAACTTGGAGGATAAAGAGAGAAGTAATGATAATGATTTTGGGCATTGTACTCTACATTTTGTCTTGAGGCACTCATGTTATACTTTCACCTCACATAGAAATTGTAATTAACTGAAACATTGAAATTTACTTTTATATGAACTGCCCTGAAACTTCATGCTCCCCATTTCATACTAATGTATTTGTTGTACAGTTGGTTTTATGGACATAAGTGTTAGAATTTGCTTTCATTCATTTTGCATTAGATTTTGTTATATTTGATATCATCAGTATAGGTTACTGAGATCTTCATCTTCCCATTCATTCAGTAATTGAGTATTAGTGAGATATCTATCATGTGCTACACACAGATATACAATGATGAACAAGGATATGAATATGCTTAGTAGCTCTATATAAGCTTATAGTCTTGAAAGAGAAGTAGAAATTAAAATGTAATCACAATGCACAATAGGGGCTGTGAGGGGAGGATCTCCTACCATAAGATGGTGCGGTAGGGGATTTGATCTGTCACTAAGAAAGGACAACTGAGTTTAGAGCTGAAAGATAATTTAACTAATGGAAAAATGAAGGAAGGCATTTCTGCACAGATATGACAGAGTTGAGAAAGTCTTTGGAGCATAAAGTGATATGATGCATTTAAGGGCAGAAAAAAAATCAAAATGTCTAAAGTTGAAGGTGTAAAGGAAAATAGGTGAGATGGGGTGCAGGTGGATATGGCCACAAAGGCTGGGTTAATGACTTTGCTATCTTAGACTTGTCTTAGCTCTGTGGCATTTAGAGGTCCTTGGAGGCAGAAGTCACTTTGTCCACTCTATCCAGGGATTACACTAATGTGGTATAGTTGTGCTCCAGCTTCCTTGTAGAACTTAAACATTCCACTGAAGATTTATTTCAGTTTAGATGCAATCACAGTCTTCAAGTATAAGGACCCAAGGGAATAAGAAGATGGAGGTTGGGCAAAGTCTGGTAATAAACAGCTCTTCTTTATCACCTCTGAGGATAGCACAGTGGGGAGTAGTTTTAAAATGCAGCAGAAATTTGAGTGGAGCCTGGAAACAGCACATGGCTTCTTTTGCTGTCTTGGATCTTATTTATAGGGTCAAGAAGAAGAGCTGAGACAAACCTTCTTTCATTTAAGATTGGATATTTGTATCAGATGAATTAGATGAATCCTTACAATTTCAATGTTTAAGTATCTTTAAAATTTTTTTTCTCATCCTGAACATGAAGGGCAAATATAAAGATTGTCAAAAAAAATTACTGATTATATATTGGCTTAATTCAACCTGAATGGACTTTTTCAGTATCCCACACTGTAAGTCTGGTAATAATTTCCTCATTTCGATGCTTCACTCCACCCCCACAGATACCCCGACTAGCAGGAAGTCTACTGTAGGGAGAGGTCTCCTCCTACCACTTGAATTGTTCAAGAACCACAGGGGCTTGGCTAATATGAACGTGGTGTACTTTAGGTGTCCTGCTTTTCAAAGTTTATTGTAGAGAGAACTGGAAATTCTTAGATTTCTCCCTGTCTTATGAGGATGCCTCAGTTTGTTCAGGACCCTGCACAGTTCTTGGGGGTGGAGGGAAGGCATACTGGAAATCAGAGTTGTAACTGCCTTACTTCACATGCACATACACAGCCATTGTTCCCCAAAGCAAAACTCTAAAGTACAAGCATTGGAAACTGAAGAGCCTTTGGTTTTATCTACACACTCCATCAGACTCCTTGCTTCCCATAATCCTGGAAGCCTTCTCATAGAGCTTCTAATCAACCCAAGCAGACCAAACCATCTACTTTGTTCCTGGTGATATCACCCTTATGATTACTAGTATCATTTTCTGTCAATAAACTTTGGTCCTGACCACTTTGGTATCTTTGCCAAATTTCTTTAACTCTGTTTCTTTAGTAAATGGGTCCAGGCTCTCCCACTTAGAAGGTCCCTGAATTCCTCCCAGCATCCACTCTTGTACCACAGATCTGTTGTCTTTAAACCACACAATGAAAGCAGATCTATTCATAAATATTTGCAGCATGAAGCACTTCAAATCACCTTGAAAAGCTGAAAATCCATTTTATGGAGACATATTTACAACTGATCTAGTAACTAAGAGAAAAGATTAAGATTTGGCTTGCGTATTTTGTGAACTCAGGGAAAAACTACAAGTTAGAGGTAGAGATGCAAGAGGGTAAGAATTTTTGTTTGTTACTCTTTCACTCTCCATACCTAGAAAGAATCTGATATGTATGTAGCAGGTGTGGATTTTGTGTGTGTGTGTGTGTGTGTGTGTGTGTGTGTGTGTGTGTCGGTGTGGAATTAATAACTGAACAGTGATCATTTCAGGCCCAAAGGATTAATTTTGGCAGAATTGTGGTCATGAAGAAGAATAATGTGGATATGACTGGCTCAAAATTAAAATTTAAAGATTTTTGTTTCAGATTTAGAATTGGAAATAAATGGAAACAATATGGTGATAAGTGTAGGATCAGAGAGTATAGCAAAGAACAGAAATATGTTTCAGAAGCAGATTACAATAGAAAGTTTACTTTTATACAATATTAAATTCTGCAACAATTTCATATAAAGGAGAGAAACTTTTGTTTATCATGAAACAAATTATTTATTCTGCTTTTCATACTTATACAAACATTTCCATTACACACATAAATACCATATATTTTGCATATCTTCCATGTAAAAATGTGTTCTTAAAGTAAGTTAGATTAATATTAAGAAAAATAGGAAATTTGATAAATTTAACTGTCCAAGTGTCATTTTATTGTTCTTTTTATAAACAAAGTGATCGAATGTTCAGGATAATCATTAACTTTGAATTTCTTATTTTGAGTTTTCATGGAAATCTGTTTTTTACTTAAATCAATTTTTATTTATACATTGAAAGTGTATTTTTTTCAGAAAGCAATTCCTGTACTAATTCCCTGTGAGAATTTCTGATTTTCTTTTGTTTGAACAACATCAACTTTAGGTTCACTTTTTCATAATTCCTGGGATCCTTTTTATTCTCATTTAAATGATTCCCAAGGATAATGTGATATTTTCAAGTAGAAAAAGGAATACAATTATGATGTTTTCCCTAGCAAATTCATAATGCAGAAATGCAAAAAGTTACTGGTTTACATGTTAGGAATACCTCAAAATGAAATTCTGAGAATATAATAGCCATTTAATTCAGAATAGCTGAGGAAATTAAAAATCATATTGCACAGTATTATTTACTTCTGGGCATTTGGTGAGAAAAAAGTATACTAAATCAAGTATTTTTTAGGTTACTAGAAGGCCTAGAAAATTATATATAATTATAATTATATATATTAATTATATGCTATATAATATATTATATATTATATATATGATTATAGGGGCTGAGATTTAGCTCAGTTGGTAGAGCACCACTCTGCAGTCTCTGAGGTCCCAGGTTCCATTCCTAGCACCACAAAGAATGGGAGAGGATGTGGCAATCAACTCCCAAGGCAATCCTGAAACAATCAGCCACTGAAAACCCTATGAGGGTCACTATGAGTTGGACATGACTCAATGACACCTAACAACAACATATGATTATATATCATAATTATATTATAATATAATAATATAATTATATATATATATATATATATATATATATATATATATATATATAATGTATATTTTATTTTAAAGACCCAAAGAATGTCCTTTGGAAATAGTTTAAGTCACTTTTCTTGATTGCATGTTTGTGGTTCACCAAGATAGACCATGTGTTTTGCTTATTCAGTGTCATCTCACACAGTGGTCAATCTGACATTTCTGTTGGCTAAAGACAGCCAGGGCCACCATGACTGGTTGAAAATACTTGCAGAATTGGGACACTGAGGCCACCAGAATATTTAAGCCTCAAGTGACTCTCTCATTTGTATTTTGAAAAAAGAAATTACAAGTTCAAATTCAAAAATTTTCTCTGAGTTATCTTTTAAGGAGAATTTGCTTAATCTGTTCAAATAAATTGTGACCACTTAGGTGATAGGATTTATTCATTTTTAGATCCATTAATAGCAGAAAATACTTTGGTTAAGAACATCTGTAGTAAAGTAGATGAAAATAGACTTAACCCCTGGCCTTGTCTTTTACTAGTTTTGGGACTATGGGAAAATTCTTCAACCTCTCTAAGCCTCTAAGCCCATAAAATGAGAATACTAGTATTATTCAGTTATAGACAGGATTTAAAGAGATAATAAACTTATGACAGTGCCTGGCTTATTGTATGTAGCTAATGTTATTGGTAAAGGTGGTAGGTGTTGTTATTATCATTATTATTTTCCACCTAAAAGAATACTATCTTTTGATGGTTCTCTATAAATGTTTGAATGATTGATTATAAGGCAAGTACAAACTTGGGAACATAAATGAGAGATCATTGTCATCATCACACTAAATTATGTTCTCATATCCTGGAAACATGGGATACTCATGGGATATTATATAATAAAATACATACATTGCACAGAATCACTTGGTCCTTTTCCTGTCCCTATTTTGATAGCAGCTTCAGTCCATCACTGCTCACTCCTGAAGTTGAACTCTATTGTGCTTTGGGATGCAATAAAGAATTTTACTGATTATTGCATGGGGAGGTTGAAAAGGCGATTTACATCTGACAACACTAGGCAATTGTGAAAAAAATGTCCATTAGGCATAACTATTCTTCCCAGAAAGATAGCTTCCTTATCTTTTGTCAGTATTGATACCCTTTTCTCTCAAGTCTACTCTCTTGTCATAAGAGAACTGGTTGTTCTTCATGTTTACGTGCCGTGGCCACTCATGAAGTCTGAATCTACCTTTCTTTCTTTCTTTCTTTCTTTCTTTCTTTCTTTCTTTCTTTCTTTCTTTCTCTTTTCTGGTACTAGCAGATTGAGTCCAGGATGTTTTGCCACTGAGATAAACCCCTAGCCCCTTTTTTATTTTTAATTTTGAATCAGAGTCTCAATAAGTTATATAGACTGTCTCTGGCCTCAAACTCGTGATCTTCTTGCCTCAGCCTCCCAAGTCATTGGGATTACAGGTATACACTGTGGTACCCAGCTTGAATCTACCCCCTTTAGAAACCAGTTCACAGGTCATATTTTGTTTTCTCAAATACACTGCCTTGTGGATCTCACATTTCTTTTACAGATGCCTCTTCCCATTTAACACAGTGAAATATTTCTTCCACAAAGACTGGCTATTCTTGGGTGTTGTTGTTGTTGTTAGGTGCCATTGAGTCGGTATCCAACTCATAGCGACCCTCATAGGGTTTTCAATGGCTGACTGTTTCTGGAATGCGTTGGGAGTGGATTGCCAGGCCCTTCTCCCATTTTTGCGATGCTGGGAATTGAACTCAGGACCTCAGAGACTGCAGCGCAGCGCTCTACCAACTGAGCTAAATCCCAGCCCCATATTCTTGAGTGGACATATTGATATTAAGAAAATTGAAATGTCCTTTATGTCATTAATTATATATATTAAGTCTGAAAAATATTTACTTTATTTCAATTTGTCTAATGCTTATCAAACACTGGATAGGTGAAGTGGACAGAAAGAAGAACATCACTGTCTGTCACCCTGTCTGTGGAGAGATAGACATGGAACTAAATAACACCAACAAAGTGTGAGATTTCATTAAACATATTAACAGAGATTTAGGCTAGTATATGGACACAGATGAGGCAGAAATTCATCTTAACTAGATGATTCAGGTAGCAATAATCTTAATTGTAAGAAAATTTTAATGGTATTTAACAGTATGAATTGAATTTTTATTTGTAAATATTAAAGTAAAATTATTAAGTGAATTGTTGAAGAGAGAGAATTTTGGAGAGAGAAAAGTTAAGGGGGTTATGTCTGATGAACTGTAGTGATTTTAAAGGTGGTTGGTAGGATGGAAAAATGAGAGAGAATGCATGAGA
The DNA here is from genome assembly GCA_007922755.1 of Pedetes capensis. Classification (NCBI taxonomy): domain Eukaryota; kingdom Metazoa; phylum Chordata; class Mammalia; order Rodentia; family Pedetidae; genus Pedetes; species Pedetes capensis. The sequence continues at coordinate 51,591 of VMDO01005857.1, read as the reverse complement.
ACATAGATCTGGAAAAGGAGCCTTGAGATGAAATCACGGAAGTTTAAAGGGACTGAGTCACGAGTAGAAGTTGCGAAAAGTTTTTGAATAGGTACTGCTTTCTGGCAAATGGATTGGGGAAGTACCTAGGGTCAAACATCCAGGTTAATAATATAATAAGAGGTTTTTGAATTATTAATATTATTGAGCTACACCTATAATTTCATTTAATCTTCAGAAGAACATTGTATAATTTCCACTTTCCTGAGGAGAAAACAAGTCTTGAGATGATAAAATGATGAGCTCAAGAACACACATCAAGTGCCTGAGCTGTGGTTCATATTTAGGACGTCCTGACTGTAAACTTTGCGTTTTTAACTTTTCTTTATTGCAAGAAAATTTCAATTAATCAAGCAGAAGTGAAGTGGCTCTTCACTTGCACAACTGGAAGTGGACAGGGAAGGAAGAGTTTAGAGCCAGTGTAAAAGATTCTATGGTTTGCAAAATTGGCTAGATAAGAGGTGAGAGAAGGAGAGAAGTCTTGAGGCGGCAGAAGTAAGTAGGATTGCCTTTCCACAGGGACTCCAGATCCGGAGGAACAACTTGACCAGAAACCTAAACTCAGAATTCATCCTCAGGAAGAAAATGGCGGAAATGGTTTGAGTGGAAAACATCACAATCAGGACAAGACTGCGTGAGAGGAGGCAGAGAGCAAAGGAAAGGGCGGAAGCGGAAGGAGGAGGAGCCAGCGTCTCCTAGAGGAAAGAGAGCCAGGGAGCAAGGGTGAGAGCCACAGAACACCAGGAAGAAATGATGCATTGTTAATGAAAATAGAAAATAGAGTGATCTCAGGTGGCCACGGTTATGTTAGCTGCACAACTTTGGGGGAAATCAGTCAATTTCTTGAGGTTGCAATTTCTTCAAGTTGCTGTTAGGAAACTGCTGGTAAAGCAAAGTTTATGGTGACAATGAATGTGCTAGTATACATATAAGGCTTATCGTGGTGTCAGGTATATAGTGCGTGTTCAGCAAATCAGCTATCTCAGTTATTGTTATTTTTCTCATTATCACTGGTAATGAGATGCGTGAGTACAGCCAGATCTGTGGAGTCAAGGCTGGCAGCCAAATCCGAGGGAGGGCTGTGTCCATTTTGGATGGGGAGAGTTGAAAGAGAACTTGGATTTGATGATTTATGGGGTTTCCTTGACACTTAAGGAAGTAGTTTCTGTACCTTGGGAGAAAAGGGTAAAAGGAGTCAAAGTACATGAAAGAATTCTGAACTATGTTTCAAAAAGTTTGCAGTAAATTTGAGTGTATAGAGAGTAGTAACTCTGTGGGCGTTAGTGTATGGTGGGTTTTTCTCGGATTATGAATATGTTTCTGTTGCAAAAGGAAGGAGACAGCAAAAACGGAGAAAGTAGGACTGGCTGGCAGAGCACTGTGCTTTCAAATGAACAAGCAAGAAGGGGCTCTTTGAAGAGAGGCCAATTGTAGCAACATCATAATGCAATTATTTGAGACTTCTTTTTCATGCACAGGTGGGATGAGTTACAGCAGGGATTACAGTGGGGTGTAGACTCATTGAGTGACTCACTTGCACAACTCAATTCCCATTGTGGAAATATTCTGGAATAAATTCTGCAACTAAAGCTGTGACTACACTTTTTCCATTCTTTAAATATTAGTGAGGCTGAGATTGATCTAAAGGAATTTGATTTAAACTCTTGATGGATATTGCAGGAACATTACTGATGAGAGAGAGAGAGAGAGAGAGAGAGAGAGAGAGAGAGAGAGAGATCTTATTTTTTTCCCTTGTGCCAAAGGAGATGAAAGTGAGTAAATCTTCACAGACTATGAGATTGCAATAAAGATGTGTGCGAATTTAGATAGAAATTAGGCATGTTCCCAGGGCTCCTGGAAAATTGCCAGCATAGTGCTCAAGACATTGCCTTTATAGACTATGTATATATTTATTTCTTTGTAAACCCAGTCTATAGAGTTTTCTGTTTATGATTGTTCCCAAGGACATTCTTTCTCCAAGCATTTCTCTAAGAAGACACTAACTCAAAGCTAGTTTTTCAACCATATCAAATGTAATCAGCATTTTCTGTGAAATTCTCTTTCATTGATATTGCTATTTTGTTTCTTACAACTTCTATTGTGCAATAATCATAGTGAAGATTTTTCAAAGATGAATAGGTATATGTGTGTGTATGGGGGGCAATCTAAAATCTGGAGAATTCAACATTTTACTATTTCTTGTGTCTTTTAAACATGTTTAAATACATGCTTGAAACATTTTGTGTTTTGCATTACAGTTTAATTCCTAAACGTCCTTAACATTCTAAATATTTAAAGCCTGTTTATATAAGTCACAATATGTTAGTATAATTTGAAGAGTAGGGTATTAATTGCTGAATAAATCGATGCTATTACCTTTAAAATATTTAATCATATGGATCTATATTTATGTTTTCAGTTTATTAATTTCAAAGACATGTGCTATGGTAAAGAATAGTAAGCCATTCTGAGTTAAAGAAGTTTACTATGAATTATAGTCTCACTGAAAGACACAAACATGTTTAAATCAGTAACTTATGTGCGCTTTTGGTGGTTTTTCTATCTTTACAATAATTCTAAGTTTCTGTAAAGTAATGCAGTTCTGAATATAAAGATTTACAATCTAGAAGTGAAATAATAAGTCATTCTAAGACTCAATAGTTTTAAAACTGGAGAATATCTAGTGTGGACATATTTAAACTCTTATGGATTTACCAAATAAGTGAAAAGAAATATATGACTCACTTAATCCATGTTTTTTCTTCATTAAATCTCTATGATATTACTCAGAATGAAGTCATTGGATACAACACTGTTATGCATTAATTTCTATTTTGTTGATTTTATTAAATACTTATAATAGTTCTACTAACATTAAAACAGTTATTCATAAAAATAAAACAGGTATCTCCATAAGGATTTTATATTCCTGTTTCTGAATTTATAGTACATTTTTGAGAATAAATTGGGTATTTTGGTTGAAGATTCATAGAAAGCTATGTTTTTGATCCACAGGATCAAGTCTGAGCTGGAATCAGACCACTGGCTCTTCATCTGGCTCCTATGTCCAGCCAAGGGCCTCAGGCAAGACTAGGACCCACCACTAACTGTGTGAAGGAAGGTCTGACTTGTGCTTACTGTGTCAGAGGATTGCTTTCAGAACAGAGTCAGACCTGAAGAAAGTACTGGGAGTAATATTAAAAGTTATATATTTCTTTTTAAAAGTATATGGGAGGGTATGCATAGGTTTTATGCAAATACTACAACATTTTGGGAGAAGGGCCTGGCAACACACTCCCAAAAAACAACAGGCCATTGAAAACCCTAGGAATAGCAGAGAAGCACCACAAAAGTGTCTTACCTGTTGTGCATAGGGTGGCTATGAGTTGGACACCAACTCCACTGCACCTACTGATCAACCAACCAACCAACCACATTTTATATGAGGGACTTGAGCATCCAATGATTTTGACATCTATGTGTTCAATATGGGAGGATGTCCTTGAACTAATTAATCCCTCATGGATACAGAGGTAATAGTATACACTCTTTATGGTATGATGGCTATGGAGGTGCTATCTATATTTCAGCCGTTATATTTAATGAGCCATTAATGATTACTATTTTTTACAGTGATGAGGATCAAACCCATGGTCTTGCATATGCTAGACAAATGTTCTACCACTGAGCCACTTCCCCAGCCTTATACAGTTATTCATATTATATATGACAAGTTTTTCTTTCTTTCTTGTACAATTATATTTTCTTCTCTTTTTATTCTATTTAGTTTTCTACTAATAAGTATTTATTACTTTTTCTATTCTAAATTCACCTCCAGTTGATGAAATCTCTTTCCAGTATGTTGGAAGTATCAGGTGTGTTATTAGTGTCCTATCTTTCTCTCAGAAGTGTCTGGCCTCCTCCAATCTGGATTGGTTGACCTCTGTGTTTTGACATCTGCGGCACCATAATTCAAAAGCATCAATTCTTTTCCTGTCTCCCTTATTCAATGTCCAGCTTTTACAACCATATGATGTGGCTGAAAATACCATGGCATGAGTCAGGTGCACCTTCATCTTCAACGTGACATCTTTACTTTTCAGTACTCTAAAGAGATCTTTTGCCACAGCTTTTCCCAGAGCAATGCGTCTTTTGATTTCTTGACTGCTGCTTCCATGGGTGTTGGTTATAGAGCCAAGCAAAGCAAAATCTTGGACAACCTCAATCTTTTTCAATCTTTTCTCCATTTATTGTGAAGTTGCATACTGAACCAGTCATAAGGATTTTTGTTTTATTGATGTTTAGTCGCAACCCATACTGAAGGCTATGATCTTTCTAGTGATCCTTAATTATCTGCTAGGATTTAAAAGGTTTCTATGAGGCTCTGAGCATATGGATGGGTTTATTAACCATGGTCACCTCTGTAAGGTATCTGATTGGGGCATTTCACTGGAGAATACTTGATGCTATAATATTTGAGTCTTTGCTTGGGTTGGTATATTTCTCAGATAGATAATTTCTTTTCTCTTGCCTGAAAAAATACAAGAATATTTGCCAGCATTTAAGGGAACAGAGAGACTTCTCAAAGTGGTGGAAAAGCAGTTTTTCAATTGGTCAAATCACTTCTTTCTCTATGATTACTCAATGGCATTATAATTTCTCAGGTAATCCAGGCTCAAAACCTTAAAACTCTCTTAAACTATTGGGGCCTTTTTTTGTTCATAAATCTAAATTAATAGCCTTATCTTGTCTTTACGCTGTATTGTAAGACATGTGTTGGCAGGAGTCAAGAGTTGGAGCAACATGGTAGTTAAGTTATGAAGTGCAGAGTTGGGCCTGAATCTTGGTTTCATCATTTATTAGCTATCTAACATTTTCAATACCTTAATCATTTACTAGGCCCATTTTTCAGCAGTTCACAGGACTTCTTCAAATATAAAATTAACATTACATCAAATTTTTCTGCACAAGGAGCTTTTTCTCTGAATATTTAATGATTTTTATTTCTTGGATTTCTCTTGTTATATTTTAAATTCTCGTCCATTTTATGAACACAGGATTATTTAGAAATTCATCTTCCATTTTGATGTACCACAAGTCCTTTTCCCCCCTTTAGTATTTGTGCTTTACCATAGTATTTTTTCCTCTTACATTTAGAATTCACTGTTTTTCTCCCTCCATGGATTATTCAGCCTGTGCTTCTATGTATACTAATCACTAGTGGGTATTTCTCTGAGTGTCTAGGTCTTTACAAATTACTTGTCCTCCCATTTGTGGGGAAAAATTTTTTTGGGGGGGTTACATTTATCTCCTAGAACTTTGCTTTTATTAGTAACCTACGTAATGGAGTTTTTTACATGGTCAATACTTATTCACTTTACTCTTCATTAACTACTCTGAAAATCTTTCCGATGAATGGATGTGTAGGAAGTGGTGTCTAGTATGCTTATAATTTTAGTTGTTTCATTCATTGGCAGTGTAAAGTAACAGTAATGGAGTGGAATTTTGAGCAATGGGAAAGAGGTGTGGCCTCTCATTAATGAAGGCTGTATGATGTAGTGTCAAGTGTAAGGAAAGTTGTGCACAAGGAATGTTTGGTGTCTGAGAAAGGTTCAAGAAATCAAGAACTAGTTGCCATGCTCTGTTTCTATTATAAATAGGTCATATTGAAAGAAGATAGCATAATGCAAAAGTGATTAAGAGCAAACTGCTCAAGAATGAATTGAGGCTGAGGGATTGCTTCCACAATAGCACATGCTTTAAAAAGCCCTTTTCATTTGAGTCAATGGGACTTTGAAATATGTTAAGACAGAAATCTTCCTTTTTAATAGCAAGTAGACTATCATAATATTTGTTTTCAGGAGTCTTATGGTGTAGTGGGAGTTAGTGGTTTTAAAAGCCTCTCTCTAAAGATAGCTAAGATGATCTGAATTTGACTGTGGTCAGGGAAAGTTTTCTGAGGTTAGATTGCTATTTCTAAATAGCCTTCAGCTTTATTTTTTTTAAAATTCTTCCACATGTTTTGTAAATACTCTTTAGAATTACACCTTAAGTGCCTTGAAATTATTTGCTAATTGACACTCTCTATGGAAACAAGATTTTAGCTCTTTTTTAAAAAAAATTTTTGGCAGTATTTAGGGGATGAAGCCAGGTCTTGCACATATTTTGGCAAGGGTTCTACCACTGGGCTATACACCCAGCCCCTGTTTTTATTTTTTAATTTTGAGTCAGGGTCTCATTAAGTCTGCAGCCTGCCTCTCTGGTCTGGAATTCTGGATCCTCTTTGCTCCTCCTCCAGGAATCTCTGGGATTACAAATTTGTGCCACTGTGGGGGGCCTGACTTCAGCACTTTTTAATCTAAAGATAGATTTTGAAGAGTTAAACTCTGTAGTGTAGATAATTTGTTTCTTCTTACCTGTGATTTAAAAACACTTCACTTCTCCAGAGAAAAAGCAACAAATGCTGAATTGAAAGATCTTTATTTTGTGTTATCTTTTCTTGTCTAGCAAAGTACACTTTAGAGCCCTAGCAATTTTCCTGTACACCAAATATGGTTTGCTCTAAAAAATCATATAGACATAAAATGACAGAGAATATCACTTCATAATCCAATACACCTTGGAGTGATTTAGCATAAATGAAATTGTGGGAAACAATTCTCTGTAAAAGTGTAAAGCACCAGGATATGTGCTACAGGTCATATTACTTGGAGTTGATTCTCTTGCTAAGTAAACACTAGTCCTTATGGCATGTGCTCATGGGATTTATTGCAGGTACTTGTCTGCTAAGAATAGTTAGCAGGAACTGCTGTGATTGCAGTGGAGAACACCACTTTTTTTTCATCAGGTTGTAGGATGCTAATAAAAATTACATTCTTATTTTATTTTGGTATTTTTTTCAAATGGGCTGGGGTTTAGGTCAGTTGGTAGAGTGCTGCTCTGCACTCACTGAGGCCCTGGGTTTGATCCCCAGCACTTAACTACAATGGCGCAGTCCTTTCAAATATTTCCATAAGTGTATATGCATGCACATACACAAATATCTGTACATATAGGTGTCTCTATGTATCTGTCTTAATATATATTTTTACATGTGACCACAGGAATACTTTAAATTTTCTCTTGACTTTTAAAACTTTATATAATGTGTGTACCTAGACACACACACACACACACACACACACACACACACACATATGTATATGTATGACTTGTTTTCCAGTATTTGTTTCTTAACCATGCCTCTCCCTGCCAGAAGTAGCCAATGTGAATAACTTGATATTTATCGCTCCATATATTTGTCTTTCCCAGTATATATATTTATCCCTTCTTATATGATTTTATACATCTGAGGAATAATCAAAACAGAGAGTGAATGAATAAATTTAAAAAAATTATAGTAAAAGATAGATTGGCATTAATCCCCTTCAGTGTGCCCCCCTGGCTTCAAATGCACTTATCCAGTCATTCCTGACACTTTCTGAAGCAGTTCTGGAAGTCCCCTTTCCTGTCTTTTCTTATGCTGTCATGGCTGCCTCAATGTTCTGAATTGATTAAAAATGTTGACCTTTTATGGTCATTTTGTCTTTAGGGAAGATCCAGCAGTTGCTGTTGACAGATCTGGTGAATAAGCTGCATGAAGACACACTCACAATGTTTTTGGTAGACAGAAATTGTTGTACCAGAAGTGATGTGTGATACGGAGCATTCTCATGGTGGAGGATGAAACTAAAGACACCCAGGAAAGAGGAATTCCAGAACTGCTTCAGAAAGTGGCAAGAAAAATGAAATAAGGGCGTTTGAAGCAAGGACAGCATTTTGAAGGTGATTAGAGGCAGTGTGGGGCTGGGGTTTAGCACAGTTAGTAGAGTGCTACTCTGTGCTCTCCGAGGCCCTGGGTTTGATCACTTCACGGCAAAAATGAGAGACAGACCTGGCAACCCACTCCAGAAGCAATCCCTAAATGATCAGCCATAGAAAACTCTGTGAATGGCAGGGAAGCACTGACATACTGCCATAGTACAGTCAGGGAGGTTTTGTCCTGTTGTACTTAGCGTCGCTATGAGTTAGACCTGACTCAAGGGCACCTAACAACAACAGTGGCAGAGTGTTTTTTATTGTAAATTTTATTTTCTAAGTTTAAATAGTTACTGTATTTTTTTAAAATCACAACTCTATCTGTAATTATATAATGAATTGATTGGCAGATAATGTGATGATAATGAAATTATATAATATTTACTTTTTATATCATTTTTATCAAGATTTCCTCTAAGACAACTGGTATAGATCTACCTAATTATTTTAAATACAATATTTCATGGTAAAGATAAACTATAATTTTTTTAGCCACAGCAATATTAATAGTCATTCATCCCATTCCCAATCAACCTCAGTTTTAAGTTGTTATAAATAATGTCCTTTTTCACATAGCTCTAAATTCTGTTAAATTCATTTGTATAGGATAGAGTATAAAAAGTACATTTTCTGGTGGACGCATATATATTTTAATCATAAAAAAATCACTTATCGCTGGGCATGGTGGCACCCACCTATAATTCCAGCTCCAGAGGCGGAGGCAGGAGGATCGCAAGTTTGAGACCAGAGGCAGTCTGCATAACTTAGCGAGACCCTGTCTCAAAAAGTAAAAAAATGGCCTGAGGGTTCAGCTCAGTGGTCCAGCACTTGTAGAGTATGCAAGTGCGAGGCCCTGGGTTCAAACCCCAGTACCGCAAAATCTAAAATGAAATAAAATAAAAAATAAAAACATCACATATCTAGTAGCAATAACAATTTAAACTTTTTTGCCATTCTGATAGATGCAAAATGATATTTCATCATTGTTGTTGTTAGGTGCTGTGGAGTCCTGCCTGACTCATAGCAACCCTCATAGGGTTTTTCAATGGTCGATTGTTTCAGGATTGCCTCAGGAGTAGATTGCCACATCCTTCTCCCATTTTTGCGGTGCTGGGGATTGAACCTGGGACCTCAGAGACTGCAGAGCAGTGCTCTACCAACTGAGCTAAATCCTGGCCCGTTTCATCATTAAACACCTTAAAATCTAAATTCCTTCAATTAGCAACTTGAAATTTGTGTGTATCTCTCTCTCTCTCTGTGTGTGTGTGTGTGTGTGTGTGTGTGTGTGTGTGTACCATTTGGTTCAATTCTTCTGGCAATTTTTTAGTCAAATTGTTTGCCTGTATTTTCAGGGCATAATGTAACTTCCTACATGGCCTCAGTCATCCTGGCCTTTGTGTGAACATCTCCCTTCGAGTGTGGGTTGGATTTAAAGTTACTAGTTTCTAACAAACCAAATATATAAGTGGTGGATGGCACATCTGAGATTAAGTTACAAACAGACTGCACAGTTTCTTGGGTCCTCTCTCTTGCTCACTTGTATTGTTCACTCTGTGGGATATCGGTGGCAACGGCACAGGGCAGCTGTCCAGAAGAGGCCTATATGATGAGGAAATGAAGCCTGATGAAAACCATGTCATCCCTCTGCTTTCTGGCATCCATGGTTGCCATAGAGAAGTTAGCTGTTAATCTTGTTACAAATCCCTATATGTTATGTGTTTTATCTTTCTTGCTACTTTTGAGAGTCCTTTGTCTTTAAATAGTTTGATTATTATGTGTAGATCTCTTCAAATTTCTTTTACTTTACTTGAGAGTTAGTAACAGTTTCTTGCATTTTTTTTTTCTTTTTACCTCATCAAACTGGTGGTATTTTCAACCATTACTTCTTTAAATATTCTTTTGGGTTCTTTATTTCCCTCTTCTCTTTTTGGAAATCTCACATTAGGTTTGTTTGATGGTCTTCCATTATTTTTTCTTTCTTTTCCTAAAGTTGGATCATTTCACTTGACATTTTCAAATTTAGTGATTCTTTTTCCTGCTCAAATCTGCATTTAATGGTTCTAGTAAATGTTTCATTTTAGCTCCTTTTTTCCTCCAGAATTTCTATTTGGATTTCTATTTGGATTATCTCTATCTCTTTCTTCATACTATTTGTTGACACATTAGTCTAGTTTTCTTCAGCTGTTTATCCATTTGTTGTTGTTTAGTTGTTGTTAGGTGCCATCGAGTCAGTATCCGACTCATAGAGACCCTCATAGGGTTTTCAATGGCTGATTGTTTCGGGATTGCCTTGGGAGTGGATTGCCAGGTCCTTCTCCCATTTTTGTAGTGCTGGGAATTGAACTCGGGACCTCAGAGACTGCAGCGCAGCACTCTACCAACTGAGCTAAATCCCAGCCCGAAAATTGTTGTTGTTGTTAGGTGCCGTCAGTCGGTATCCAACTCATAGCGACCCTCTGTACAACAGGGGAAACACTATTGTCAGTGCTTCTCTGCTGTTCATAGGGTTTTCAATGGCAGATTGACTTTTGGGAGGGGGTTGCCAGGTCCTTCTCCCAAGCCTACAGCTTCTGGTGTTCCCAGGCAGTCTCCCATCCAGGTACTAACCAGGCCCGACCCTGCTTAGCTTCCGAGATCAGACAGGATTGGATGCCACAGGGCTACCGCTGCTGTTTATCCATAGGCTCCTTTAATTCTTTGAGCATATTTAGTCTAATTGATTTAAAGTGTTGCTCTAGTATGCCCAAATGTTTGGGCCTCCTCCAGTTTAGCTTCTATCAAATATTTTGAGACAAATAAGCCATACTTCCCTGTTTCATTCCATGTCTCTTAACCTTTTATTAGAAAGTGGACATTTTGATTAGTATACTGTGATAACTCTGGAAACAATATAATTCTCCTTTCCCAGAGTTTGCTATTGTCACATCTTGTTGGCTGCAGTTATCCATTTGGGTGTGATTTTTCCCAAGCTACTCTTGCAGACTGTATTTCTTGTCATATGTCATCCATGAAGTCTTTGTTCCATTTTCCTGGTAGCCAGGCAGTAACCTGATAGAGATTTTCTTTTCTTCTTTTGTTATGGTGCTGGGCATCAGATCCAGTGCCTCACACTAGGCAAGTGCTCTACTACTGACTTATTCTTCCAGACTCCTTCTATACATTTTTCTATTTTTAGATAGCACTAAATTGCATAGGCTGCTGCTGGCCTTGAACTTGTGATCCTCTTACTTTAGCCTCTTGAGTCATTGGGATTACAGACATGCATTACCATACAGTCCAGAGGTTTTCCTAAGTACCGACATTTAGCAGACTCTTTGCTCATTAAACATTCTTCTGGTGTTATCAAGTTCTTACTAGTTTTCAGAGTTTTAAAAGAGTTGATTATGACACTTTCTGCCAGTATAATGGTTGCTGCAGCAGTGGAGAAAATCTATAGAGCACCCTACTCCAGTATTTATGGTGGATCTCACTCTCTGACAATAGTTTATTTTGTTTTGTTTTGTTTTATTAATTTTATTTTTGAGATGGAGCCTCACTATGTAGCCTAGGCTACCTTGAATTCTGGACTCTTTTGCCTCAGTCTCCCAATGCTAGCATTACATCCATGTGCCACCAGGCTTAGCTGCTAATAATTATTTCTATTGACTTTTGGGGGAAATGAATTAGGTCCTAGGGTTGTTTTTTTCTCATTCTTATCTTTTTGTTTGTTTGTTTGTGCTTTACTGTGTAAGTCTTCAGAAACTATCTTTCACAGTTTCTACAAACAAATTTGATATCATATATAGGTAGAAAATAAAGTAAATATTTTAGATTTTGTAAAGTTATTGTTTCTTCTAAATAGGTAATATTTAAGCCTGTTAAGAATAATTTAAAAGAAACTGTCATACTAAAATTAAAGTTAAAAATGTTCTTTCTTACATGAACAAAAATGGAATTTGGAATCCTCATGAGGATACAGCTTTGAAATATTTTTCTGCTTATATTTAGAGAATGTATAGTTTTAAATTTTAGTGTTGTTTCATTAAATTTTTCCTCCATCTCTCAAATTGCTGTATGTATAATAATTGATTTTTAATATAAGTTATTTTACCTATTGGTGATGTTTCATTAGCCTTAATTATTATAGACTTAAATACTTTTTAACTAGGTATTGTGTCACATGCTTGTAATATCAGCAGTGAGGAAATTGATGCTGGGAGATGGTGAGTATGAGGCCACCTTGGGCTATAGAGTGAGACTCTGTCCCAAACAAACAAAAAGCAAACCAAAAAAAAATCCTCTTTCTTCTATATACTGTTCTATAATTTTATTTAGGAAACTAAAGAAGTAAATTAGAGATGATTTTAAAAATGAAAGACAATTTTCTTTGCAAAATATCTCAAAGTTTTTATGAGACTCATGATATAATAGTTATATTTTTAAAAGTGTTCAAATATAATTCATTACATATATTATTGGTATACAAATATTGATGGCAAACTTATTTTTAAACAAAGAAATAGTCAAATTATTAGAAATATTTATAATAAAAATAAGGAATTTGTTTTCATATATTTCTTTTTCAATAGTTTTATTGAGGTCTACTTGACAAAACTCATATATACTTAAGGTGTTCATTATGGTGTTTTGGCATATGTGTACATAGTGAAATGATTACCATAATCAAACTAATAGACGTATTCCTAACCTCATATAGTTATGGTTTTTATTGCATGTTAAGAATGCATAAAATGAACTCTCTTATCAAATTTCAAGTGCACAACATAGTACCAACTATAGTTGCCATGTTGTATGTTAGATTTCTAGAATTTATTCATAAGTGACATTTTGGACCCTTTGCCCAAAATCTTATTTCTGGCCTCTCACCCCAGATGCTAGCAACCATCATTCTATCCTCTGTTTTTATAAGCTCAACATGTTTAGATTCCACATATAAGTAAGATCACACAGTATTTGTTTTTTTGTGTCTGTCTAATTTCACATAACTAAATGTCTTTTAAGTTCATATATATTGTTGCAAAAGGGAGACTTTTAAACTTTTTAGGGATGAATAATATTCTATTGTATATGTGCACCAAATTTTCTTAATCCGTTCACCCATCAATAGGCACTTCTATCATTTTCCCATTTTGGTTATTTGTGAGTAATGCTGCAATGAGTCTGGGGTGTGCAGATAGCTCTTGACAAAAATTATGTAGTACTTATAAAAAGTGAGTTTAAGTGTCGATAAGAGAAAAGTTAATCTTTTTGTTTATTCTCTAACATAAAATGCCTTAGGGGAGTTTAATTTAGAATAATTGAATATATTATTTTATATATCAATCATGTATTAAAATACAGAAATATGACAATGATGAATAAGCTGGCATAAAATATTCTACTGGTGGTTCTGAGTAGCATGCCTTTAATGTGGCTACTCTTAACAGTTAAAAGAATTTTGACAGTTAAGTAATCCCTTCACCACTTAAGTACAACAGGATTTTATTATTAAGTACACTGCCTGGAAATGGTGTGCTTTTTTCATTCACACTATAAACAGTTTTGTTAGATTGGTAATCCTGCTTGTCAGATTTGTTCACTGTTTGATATTAATCAGTCGGTTTATGTAAGATATAGCTCTGGATAGAAAGGAACAGAAAATACATTATAAATAGTGTTTCCATAAATCATAAAGAGTCATACATCTCTAACTCTGGGGTGTACAGAATATTTTGACATTTCATGGGTGGTTTGATAGCTTGCTACTAACCCAAAAGTTTAATAGTAGAAGCTACTGTCCATTTCATTACATGACTGTAGAATTGGCTCACCCAGTATAAATCTGTGCAGTGTTCATGGGACATTTCTCATATTTGATGCTTATTTTTTTTTAATTTTTTTTTTTTTTGCGGTACTGGGTTTGAACCCAGGGCCTCGCACTTGCATGCTCTGCAAGTGCTGGACCACTGAGCTGCACCCTCAGCCCATTTTCTTATTTTTTGAGACAGAGTCTCGCTAAATTACTCAGACTGCCTCTGGTCTCGAACTTGCCATCCTCCTGCCTCCACCTGCCAAGCCACTGGGATTACAGGCGTGCACCACCATGCCCGGCTGAAAATTCATTTTTAGAGCAGTTATTTAGGATCATAGCAAAACTAAGGAGAAGGTACAGAAATTTCCCATATAATCTACCCTGCTAAGCATGTATAAACTTGCCAGTTACCAACATTGGCTACCTGAGTAGAACATTTATTTCAATTGATGAGCCTTCATTGACACACTTTTACCACCCAAAGTCCATAGTTTACATTAAGGTTCACTCTTGCTTTTGTACATTCTATGGGTTTGGACAAATGTACAATTACCTATATCCATCCTTAGAATATCACATAGTATTTTCATTGCCCTAAGAATTCTCCACACTTTGCCTACTCATTCTCTCCCTCTTCAGTCTCCCTAAAAATTGTCAATCTTTTTATTATCTACATAGTTTTTATTTTTCCAGAATCTTATAAAATTGGAGTTATACAGTATAGAGCATTTGTAGATTGGCTTCTTTCGCCTAGTGGTGTGCATTTATATTTCCTCCATGTCTTTTCATGACTTAAAGTTCATTTCTTTTTAGCAGTGAATAATATTCCATTATCTGGATGTACAAGTTTATGTATCCATTACCTACTGAAGGACATCTTGTTGCTTCCAAGTTTTGGCAATTGTGAATAAAGTTGTTATAAACATTCATGAGTGGGGTGTGTGTGTGTGTGTGTGTGTGTGTGTGTGTGTGTGTGTGTGTACATAAGTTTTCAACTCCTTTGAGTGAATACCAAAGAGTGCAATTGCAGGCTCTATGATAAGAGAATGTTTAGTTTTGAAGAAACTGCAGTCTTGTCTTCCAAAATGACTGTACCATTTTGCTTTCTGACCAGCATGAATGAGAGTTCCTGTTGTTCTATATCCTAGAAATATTTGGTGCTGTCAGTGTATTAGATTATGGTTATTCTAATAGGTGTTTAGTGGTATCTCATTATTGTTGATGCTTAACTTTTTAAAGCATGTATTCTTCTAGAATATAAACAACAAAAATGCTGTGACTATTTCATGAATTATAAGACTTAAATTTATGAGCAATTATATCACATGTCTTCATCTTTTTTTCATTTCTTTCTATATTTCAGAAAATATTCAGATATTGCTTTATCTAAATACTCTATTACATAATCAACAGTTTTATCCATGAAAATATGATTTATTTCTCTAGCTTGCAAATATTAAAATTGATTTTTAAGTGGTTTTAAAATATTTTAGAGACTCCAGGGTTTGAATATGTATCCAGGAGGTTGTTATGAGAGAACATTAAATTAACGACTAGTTAGCATAGATGTTGGGAAGTGACTCATGATGATAAGGTATAATTCCTGGATGAACATAAAGTTTTCTCTGATGGTTTTGCAAATAGATCTTCATCTCTAAAATATATAGATTGCATAAAGGAATATATATATATATATATATATATATATATATATATATATATATATATATATATACTGAATATGTGTGTGTGTGTAGTCTCACAGGTACTTGTCCTAAATGTTCTTTGATCTAACCCTTCCTCTTCCCAGGCCTTCACCATGGCTATGTGTTACTCATGCTAACAGTTTTAAGGAGCTGATAAATCTTAAACATTTTCCATATATGTTAATGTTTCGAATTTGGACAAGAATATAGATTGTTTCTGAATTCTTCTCTCCTTTTCATTCTCTGTTTCTTTCTTTAGTCCCTAAATCCTGATGTTTTCCTTGCTTGGTATTTTCTTCTCTGATGAAATCTTGCTGTGCAGTGACATTGTCCACATCTTAGCAATTGCTGGAGGTGCAGTAGGAACCGGGAGAGACAAAGAGAAAAACAAGGTAAGAAAAAATTAATAATTTGGTCTTTTTATAACAGCAGTTTTTTATTGTTGTTGTTAGGTGCCCTCAAGTCAGGTCCAAGTCCTGGTGACCCTATGTACAACAGAATGAAACACTTCCCAACACTGTGTCAAGCCCAGCACTACCTCAGTGCTTCTCTGCTATTCATAGGGTTTTCAATGGCTGATTTAGGGATTGTTTTGGGAGTGGCTTGCCAGGTCCTTCTGTATAGGAGGACTAGAAAGTGGTTGATCTTAAATATACAGCAGGATCGAAATCTTCTTAATCCATTGGGTTTTGTTTGTTTGCTCTTTTTGTTTTGCAGAGACAGAGGCTCGCTATGTAGCTCCTGCTGTCCTTTAGTTCTCTATCCTCATTTCCCAGCCTTCCAAGTGCTGTGATTATAGGCATGTGCTGCCCCCATGCCTGGATTTTACTCCATTGTTTAAAGTCCATGGAATCCATAGGTTACTAGCCCCTAGGTAAGAATGAGATATAAGAAAGCCTTTCAGGACTTTCATATCACCAACCTCTTCTCTGGGCCTGCAGCCCTAGCCCTGTGGCGTCTGATCCCATCAGATCTCGGAAGCTAAGTGGGGTCGGCCCTGGTTAGCGCTTGGATGGGAGACCACCTGGAAACACCAGGTGCTGCAGGCGTGGAAGAAGGACCCAGCAACCCACTCCCCAAAATCAGTCTGCCATTGAAAACCCTATGAACAGCAGAGAAGCACTGACAATAGTGTTTCGCCTGTTGTATGTAGGGTCACTATGAGTCGGATACTAACTCGATAGCACCTAACAACAACAACAACAACAACAACAACAACCTCTTCTCTATCTTCTAACAAAGCATTGAAAAACTCTTCTTAACAGACATGACTCATGTTGTATTTTCTTTGGTCTTTCTTTTTATTAGTGTATGATCAGTCTTAAAAATGAAGCCAAGCAACAGTTATGTGAGCAACTGTTCAAATATGGCAATTGCACACAGATGAGACCGCAGAGTCGGGGATAAGGAAGCTTGCTTTGCATGGTGCATAACAGCAGAATATATTCCCCCTTACACTGTGGAACTATGGGCCAGAAAACCTGGCTTCTGGTCATGAGTCCACCATTAGTTATAGGCGGGCCTCGGAAATCTCTTAATTACTTACAGGAGGACCTGGCAAATCTCTAAAACCTCCGCACCTTAATTTATTTATTATTTAAAAATGGTTACACTCTGTAATTTCTCAAGTCCCTTTCTTTATTTAATAGCTATGATGATATGGAATGTGATAGATATTGATGGTAGATGCCAATAAAATGAGAAGCTAAACTATGAAATGGAGAGAAGAGGAAGGAAGCAACTATTCTTTTATTGAAAAACATCACATATTGTGCATAATGATAGAAGGGGGGATAAAGGAAATAATACGTCAATTACTTTTCCTAGTGAACAAATGTTTGCAGTTTTAAAGTTTATTCCTGAGTAAAATAAAGAAGTAAAATTCCAGGACTTCTTTTATAGGCTTTATGCATGATATGACACTCCTTACAAATTTGATAATTTAGTTTGCCTTCTTTGTGGTATTATTTTTCAAAGATTAAGAACATTGTTGATATTAAACCATTATTAGACATTTTTATTCAAAGGTTTAAAAAGGATACTGTAGTATTATCTGGGGGTAGACTCATTTTTAGGAGAAAACATAAACACGGAGAAACCATAATCCTGGTGTAATGTAGGAATCTAATTAAGACTAATGAGGCAACATTAAATTTAATGTATGATGCATTTTATATGTCTCACCATTAGAGATGCAGCAAGCTGTTCATCAGAGTCGGTCTTTGGTGACTTTTTCCCTACAGGCAATTCTTCAGCAGGCTGGCTGTGGACCTCAGTGTGGACTTGCAGAGGAGCCAACACAAATACAACCATGGAAGACCAGGACATCTGGCAATAAACCCAGGCATGTTTATGCTGTGGAAGAGTTTCTTCTAGGTTGTGAAGACTGTTGAATTTAGGGACAGCAAGGCTCATAGCCAGTGACCAAAGAAATTAGTCCCAAGGAGGAGAGAAACAGGCTAGAACAAGTAGCAGAGGGAGGAATAAGACATGATGGTCTTACTGAATTTCTAAGACCAAGGGTCATTACTGATGCAGAGGAATTGGGGAATATGTGAGGAAAAGAAACTTTCTTACTGGAGTTTGAACCAGGGGTTAGTTCATGTGCACATAAGCACAAGAAAGGAGGAATTGGTTGTTAGACATCTGGAACTCAGAGATATGCACATAACATGAGAAACTTCTGCAATAATGTGTCCTGCAACACATTGTCATAGCTGGCGTTTGTTGTGAGTTTGGTGTGTGCTGGGCAGTGTTCTAAGGGCTCAATGCATGTTTTCTCATTTATTCCTTACAACCCCTATGAAATAGTCATGATTATTATTCCCATTTCACATGAAAGAAACTGATGCAGGAGAAGGTAAACTAAGGAGTTGTGTGGGTAGTCAGAGGCCAAGTAGAATTAGAACATAGAGGCAGAATGGCAGCTCACCTCCCTGAGACTAGGGAGATGGGCTTATATCTTCACAAGAATCTGAGAGCTCCTCATCCATATAGGCTGAGGTCAGGCCTATATCCTGTGTTGTTCCTTTTAATATCTATTGTGATTTGGTTCTTTAAATAGAAACCTAAAGTTTTCTAAGATTGGGTCATGTTGCCCTGAAACTTTTATAAATGGCTTATAAAATCACAACATTTCTAGATATGGAACTTTTCTGCTTTAAAGACTGATGCTTTATCCTTGCTAATTATTTGTTTATTGATATACATACTTTACAAAAAGTTTCTGAAAGTTTGAATTTAGAGTCTTCTGGATCTTGCAGGTCCCAGGGGACAATGATTCAGATTTGCTGTGAGATGGTTCAGGCAGAGGACAAACCATGGATATCCATAGAAGGCCATGACCAAAACTAGCTCACTTAAGTCACTGACTACATCAAGTTCAGTTTTGTGGGAATTACAGAGCTGATGTTCAAAAGAGGAAAGATGAAAGAGTTCTTGCTTCTTTCAATCATTTGTTGTCTATCTTAACTCCATATATTCCTTTCCTTATTTTTTCTAGCCCAACATGTTGTTGCTGTTGTTAGGTGCCATGGAGTCTTATCCAACTCATAGTGACCCTCATAAGGGTTTTCAATGGCTGATTGTTTTGGGATTGCCTCAGGAGTGGTTTGCCAAGGGATTGGATTGCCACATCCTTTTCCCATTTTTGAGGTGCTGGGAATTGCACCTGGGACATCACAGACTGCAGAGTGGCACTTTACCAACTGAGCAAAATCCAAGCCCTTTCTGTGTTTAGGGGCTGGGATTTTGCTCAGTTGGTAGAGTGTTGCTCTGCAGTCTCTGAGGTCCTGGGTTCAATTCCCAGCACCATAAAAATGGGAGAAGAATGTGGCAATCCACTCCCAAGGCAATCCTGAAACAATCAACCACTGAAAACTCTATGAGGGTTGTTATGAGTTGGCACCTAACAACAACAACAGACACAGAAAATACAGCTTTCAATTGTGAAGTAGCAGAGCTGGGAGCTAACCCCAGACTGAGGTACTTATACTTTTATTTTTTTCCAGTACTCATGTATGCTAGTTAAGTAGGTAAGTTCTCTATCACTGAGCTGCACCATCATCCCCTATTTTTTATTTTGAGATAGGGGCTCACTAAGTTGCTGCATGCTGCCTCTGGCCTCAAAAGCTTGATCCTCCAACCTCAGCCTCCTGGATTGCTGGGATTTTGAACTAAGGAATGCACCTACATTCTTAACTACTCACTGTTTGCCTCCTCTCCTATTGCCTGTCAAGCTGAGACAGTCACTTTCCTTCGGTAAACATCAAAACTTTCCCTCTCAAGTGCTTTGGTAACTATTAAAATGGAACTTTTCATTCATGCAAGACGAACTGAAAAATGTGGTTTTGGGTGAACACATTCTCTCCAGACAGCACTACAAATTGATGAAATTCTAGGTCACAGTGCATATGAAGTGCATAAATACAGGATACACTTAGTGACCCACCCAATTCTATGAATTATGGATTGGTTCGAACATACAGTTCAATCTTTAGCAAAAAATCTTTTCTTTATGGCTTATGTAATAGTTACAGGATTGAACACTGTGGAAAACTCTAAATCAGCTGGTTAATTCATGTTCTGTATGCTAATGCAAAATGAGAAAGATAGACTACTTAAAAACATAAATAATTTCTAAGGTATCTCCCTGCAGTTAGGAGTGGGTTACCACTCTGTCTTTTTAAACTAGTGCTTATATGATTGTCCAGTGGTTCCACAAAGGATCTTTGATGACATTTATCCTGGCTTCCTTTTTTGGATTGATGATTTCATTAAAAGCTATTATCCCATTGTCATTTTGCTTTCGCTGTTTTAAGGTATCTATGTGGTTTACTTTGTGTTGGAATTTAGCTCAGTTGGTAGAGCGCTGCTCTGCAGTCTCTGAAGTCCCGCGTTCGATTCCAAGCACCGCAAAACCAAAGGACGTGACAATCCACTCCAGAGGCAATCCCGAAACAATCAGCCATTGAAAATCCTATAAGGCTTTCTATGAGTCGGACACAACTCGACGGCACCAAACAACAACATGGGGTTCATTAGCTCTGCATACTAATGGCATCAGCTGGGTTTGGATTTTGCTGCAGCTGAACCTCACCACTGCTAATCACTTAGGTAACATATGCCAGTACCATGGTACCTTATGGTACCCTCTGGAGAGACCAGAGACTCCTTTATATTCCTGTATCTGCTCCTCTGAAAGACCAGAGTAGGAAAGACAATCAGTGTGATCTGTAGGATGGTGAGAGTACAGATGGCCTCCTACCTCGTGGACAACAACATAGGTACTTGGCTTAGAAACTTTCAGCTTCTCAGCCTTTTCCAAAGACTTTTTTATTCCTTCTTCTTCCCTCTCCAGTCGATGTAGTTGTCATGTGAGGCAGAAATTAGGGGCTCACAGGTCCAAAAGGGGAGAGATTTTTATGTTTTGCTGCTCCATGTGTACATCCCACATTTTTCTGTCTTGAAGTGGCATAGCTCAAAGTAATCTTTGTTTGCTTTCTGTGATATCATTGCTCTCTGGGGACACTGAGTTAAGGCCAAAAGTGAGTGGGAAAGCATTGCAGAAATACTAAGGACAGTCTATTGCTCTTTAGAATTTTTGGAATTCTGAGATAATTTTGATCTTTATATCTTAGTTTTGGTTTCCTTTGATATCTGAGACCTGAATAAAAGACACTATCCAATATTTCTCTCTCTCTCCCTTTTTTTCTAATGTCATTAAAAGGGAAAGATGGGTACAACACTGAGGGGCTGCTGGCTTTGGGGTGTGTGTGGGGTGACGGCAGAGAGCAATTCTGCTTCAAGGAGGATACTGCCCAATTTTTTAAACTTAATAGGATTAGTCATGGGAACTATTTTTAGCAGAAGTTCAACTTTATCCATGTATTTTAATGTGGGAAAATTGTGTCCTTTTCCCTCTGGTAATGTTTGATGTATTCCAGCCCTCCTGTGAGTGTGTTTGAGTATCTTAGGGGATCTGGAGTGGAGGAGAACTTCCTCTCAGATTCTCTCTGTTTTCTTTCGTGAAAATGACATTCCAAAGCTGTTTCACTTTCTGACAGGAAGTGGAGCCTTGCCAAAAATGATTAAAGTCCAAGAAAGCATAACAGTTCCAAAGCTGCAGCAGTTCCTTATGAGTCCTGAGTTTGACATTGTGTCAAACAAACATGAAATATTGTTTAATAAATTTGAATAATAGAGAGATAGGAAAAAATCATTCTTCGCTTATAGTGGTAGTGGTTTGTATTAAGTATGTAAAAGACTACCTATGTCTAATAATTTGAAATAAATATGTAAATACACTTAGGTGAGGTTAACTCAGCTTGTGACTTCATTCCATTATACTAGTTATGCATGTGAAACAAAAGTCTTATTTAAAATATATGTAAGCTTAAAAGCACGTATATTTCTGAAGTGTTTAAGGGAAATAACTTTGTGTTGCATGATCTAACCCATCCCTAACAGATAATTTTTTTTGGTACTGGGGTTTGAACCCAGGGCCTCGTGCTTGCGTGCTCTGCAAATGCTGGACTACTGAGCTGCACCCCCAGCCCATTTTTTTTACTTTTTTGAGACAGGGTCTCAGTAAGTGACGCAGAATGCCTCTAGTCTGGAACTTGCTATCCTCCTGCCTCTACCTCCCAAGCCGCTGGGATTACAGGTGTGTGCCAACCTCGCCCAGCCCTAATAGATAATTTTTTAAAAGAAAATATATACTCAATGCATTTATCAATAGTCACTTATGTCAAAATTGTTTCATCAAAAAGGCTAAATAATGATTTAAGACTTTAGTCCACATCTGAAAAAAATAAGCCCCAAAGCTGTTTATGTAATTGTAAGTTTAATTATTTCACTGTCAATCCAAGTATGTTACAATTTTCCACCACAAATAATTATGCATGCCCCTATCAAATAAAACTGGACAGGAAAAATTTTCTGTCTCCTAAATTAATAAAAAGAACACTACTCTGAAAAAATAGACTTTGGGTGAAAAAATTTTAAAATATTGGTTTTTGGACACCTTTTAAAAACAGCAATCATCAAAACAAACTACTTTTGTTACTCTTGCTTTTATTCTTTCAAGTATATATTGGGAACATATATATTTTTAGTGTGAATAGCTCAATCCTTTCTCTATTCACTGACATTCAACAAATACCACAATTCATGACCACATTTTAGACAAGTTAAATTGATTAGAGAAGTCATTCAATGTCATCGAGTACCATTTGTCATTTCATAAACAGCTACAATCTGCTGCCTACAAATGCAGAAGGACTGCCAAATAAATCACATCAAACGGTGGGAATAGCTACTATCCCTTCATCTATAATTGGTCCAGCCCTCTCCTGTCACATTTGCTCATTCTTGTGATTCTTGTGGAGATTGACAGAGATGGGGAAAGGGTAGCCTCTGTCAAAGACATTCAAGAGTCAATGCTCCAGTGAGGTATGTGTTAACAGGTATCCATCATAATATTACATTACTACGACCCATGTATCAAATGTATAACTTTACCCATCTGGGTATCTGATGCTGTGCCTATATAGACCTGTTCTCACAAGAGATAAGCTGTTTAGCTTTGATAGGAAATTGATAGATGCTGAAACAAATACATGATTAAAAGATATACATGAAAACAAGAGTGGCTTGCATGTGCTCTTCTAGTGGATATAACTGTGAAACTCTATAGTTTAATTTCAGGACTATGGTTTAGCTTAGTTGGTAGAGTGCTTACTCGGCACACTCTGAAGCCCTGGGTTCAATCCTTAGCACCACACTGCAACAAATGGGAGAAGGACCTGTCAGCCCACTCCCGAAACAACCCTGAAAACAATTAACCATTGAAAAGACTATGAATAGCCAAAAGCACTGACAATAATGTCAGATATGACACCTAACTTCAACAACAACTAGTTTAATTTTGGTTGTATTTTCATAAATTTTAAACAATACATATTGTTTTTCCTAATTTCAAAACATCTTTGATTTTAAGAATGTTTTTGTTTCTTGTCAAGCAAAAAAGGGCCATCATTACAAGTAATGCTTGATGTTAGTTCCTAGATTAAGGCTTTAAATGAAAACCTGCTTTCTTTGGGTCAGAACTCTTTCACACTGTAATATCTATGTGTGTGCATGTGTTTGTATATATAGAGACACACAGACTTCTCTATATATTTTCCCATACTGCCACACTGATATTAAAAATTAACATAAATTAATGAAGACAATATACTACTATAATGTCAAGGCTTTAAATACTATAGACTCTAGGGAAATAGAAATGGACTTTAGATGTTGCTGAAACATCTCTAACATGTTGTACTCTACTCTTCAGAGATAAAGATGATGTTTATAGGACTCACTGCAAAACCCACTATTACATTAGAACAGCTTTATTTTAATAACTTTTTACTATTTGTCAGAAATTTGGCATGTATTACCTCATTCAATTTTCACAGCAGGTGGGAGGCAGAGGCGTTTTATCCCCACTTTATAGATGAGGAAATAGAGGGAACAAGAAGATAAATGATGTGCACAGTATCACTCAGAAAGGAAAAGAAGTAAAGTCCTGGCTCAGGACTGTCTGGCTCCAAATCTCTTTACACTGTATGTCCTCAATCAAATCTTTCAGAACCAAACATAGGAATACGGCCAGTAGAATCAATGAGAAATCCTCTCAAAATGTCCTGCCTTCCCTGAAATACCACATAACTTAATGCCAGAAGTGGAGGGGTCTGCAGAAATGGCACATTCTCAATGAAACTTCTGCTTCCAGCATTTTGTCTCACCTTGCATCTGAGATAGAAAAGCCTTTGTAGAAGGAAAGTGGGTAGGTGGGGTCAGATGAAGATGCTGTTTCACCACAAATACACAGACAAGTCAGTCATTAAAAGGGAAAGTTATAATTTCACTTTTTATCAAGGTGAAGTCTACCACAATCATTTTCGACCTTCTATAAAGAAAATAAACCCTTGGGAAAAATGCAGAGACCTTCTCCTTACTAATAAATGGGAGTTATAAACAATGGATAGAAGACCTTTCCAAAGGATCTGTTCAACTCTCTGGGAGATTTCATTCCCTAGATAAACTTGGATTCAATTGGGGACATGGAGAAGTGTGTAGCATAAGAAACCAGTTGCTGCAACTTTTTCCAAAAGATCCATAAAGAGGAAATATGAATTTTTTCCTGTAGATTGACTTATTTACATTCCATCAGATATGTTTGTTGACATGGAGTTTGTTTTTAAAAGGTATAATAAACAATTGTTCTTTGCAAATAGACTGTTAAAAGGAAACATACATGGATTCACTTGAACATAGGCTTAGTCAAGCAAATGGCATAAAATAATTCCAGTTATTTGATCTAAATTACAAAAAATGGTATTATTCAACTGACAAACAACACAGGATTGACCAATATCCAAAGCAGGCAGCTTTCATGGAACTGTGCTCATTGTCAACAAATGTTGGGAAAAGGTCAATAGTTAATTAAATAATCCATCACCTCAGGATAGAGAGTAGTTTTCAACTCTGACAATCAGTGACAGAAATATTAAAAGGTCAAAAAATGAGTTACAATATATTTCAGTTTGTTATTCTGTATTATAAAGATGTGGCTCCATGCAAGAAGTAGAGGATAAAAAATGTGTTCACATCTTCCTGGAGACATGCTTCCCAAACAAATAAATTTTGGATTATTTACTGACATGAATAGCATGAATTCTTCTGGAGCTATAGGCTTCTTTTGATTTTTATACTTCTTAAAAATATGTCTTTGGGCAAAAATGTTTGTCTATACTTGAGAAGCTATATGATGTGATTGCAGGGCAATCTTCTTTCTCAAGAATTACTTTCTTAACTTCAAACTGCTATTTGCTTGGTAAAAGAATGATTTTTGCAAACATAGTAGCTTTCCACAGCTAACTGTACTTTCTCCTTATACTATACAACGCTTTCACTCTCAGAAAATAGTAATATCTTCAGCTTCTTTACTTTGGGTCCAAGATAACCCTTCTCTAAATTAAAAGTGCTATACACAACTTGATATATTGATTTGACCTAATTTCCCTTTGCTAGAATTGGCTTCTTCATTATCTTTTCCAGACATTAGGGGTTTTTTTCAATGGGAATTACTTAATTTGGGGTGTCTTATCCAGCAAATATTCTCTCTCCATCACCATCCCTTATTCCTTTTTCCTGCCTGAGTGCCATGATTCATTGGGAATTTTCAAGTATCAAGTGTAAGCATCTTTTTTTTTACTGTGCTATAGGTTGACTAAAAGAAATATCCTCTAGTTTAGTATTTCCAAGAGCATTTCCCTTTTACCTCTTGGGGCTAAAATATGGAACACAGACAAGGAGAAGAGGTGCCCCAGAATAACTACTTTCCAGGAAGCCATAAATCATGTATGATTAAAGTAATTGGCAACAATAGAAAGAAAATATATTCCTGTACTTTTGCTCTTTAGTTTTGCATATGCAAAGGAAACTAGCCACTGGTTGAGATCATCACAGGTTTTTAAGAGAGAAGACTTTATTTCAATAGAAAAATGAAGCTTCGCATTTGTCCCTTGAAAAGGCAGAGCTCCATCAGTGATATTATATGGCCAGGCCACTCTGCTGAAATGTTTATTTATATGAATTTATATGAACCTCTAAACAAGAGGTGCCTCACTAGGGACTGTGGCCCATGACTGCATGCAGCTACCCCTTGCTTTCTGGGTGATTGTGGCCGTTCTGGGTAGGGGCAAGTGTTCTATGATCATTTTATCTCTTACTGTAAAGCATTTTGAGAGACTTTGTATGAGAGGCAATATAAAAATAAATTGAATTGAACTATGGCTTCACCTCCCCACTTTTTAGAGTAGAAACCTTTAGAGGAAAAAGTGCAGTGCTACGATAAAGGACAAAATTAGGATGATGTCAGGAAAATGGTTGGCTCTGGAGGGTCCTGGCCTTGCACAAGGAGCTTGAGTTTGTGTGTGTGTGTGTGTGTGTGTGTGTGTGTGTGTGTGTGTACTGGATGTCACACTTGGCTATGTGTTAAAGTCCCTCCACAACTAGAGAAAATTATATTTGTATATTTATTAAGTTAGTTGAGTCATGACAGATCCAGAATATACTTTCAGTTATTGTCTTCTACAAAAATGAGACTTGTTAATAATACAAATATATCCTTTACATATTACAATGCATTAGAAGCTGCCTGGTTAGTCCTGGAAGGGCCAAGGTCAGAACCATGTCATCTCACTTTCAGAATCCACAGTTGCGATAATTTTTACTTTAAAATAAAATAATCTTGGTTTAGGGTAATAGGTTTTTCCTGTAGAAATATGACTTTATGTTTTATGATACCACACCAATAGATTGTTTTAATAAATGACTCTTGGTTCACCAAAAGTGCCGTATTTTGACGATACCAGCCAGCCTTTTCATTTGTTTGAGCAGGAAAAGTAGGATGCCAAAATAAAGCTACTCTAGAAGAACATCTCAAGAATGTTTATGAAAACTCTGTTACAGTTACATTTATTAGAGTTAAAGCACAGTACTAATTTGTCATGCAGAATTCCAGGGAAGTGAATAATTTCTGTGTTTCTCTAAATGCCAGTGTTTCATATTTGGAGGTAACAATTTGCTTGTAAATATGAAACTAGCAACATAGACTGCAAAGTGACAAAAGGAATCAGAGATTTGTCATTATCTGGCAATAGTTATTGGATGTATTTGCTGCCATGCCATGATGTTTCTCATAAAAGCAAGTTGGGGAAACAGAATTATTTATCACACCAAGTTCTCCGACAGTGGGACTCAGCTCTTTTTATTGTTGCAATTATATCATTTACTGGTGGTTAGGTTTCAGAGGCTCTCTGTTCTCCCCACTTCTCCTTCTCACACTACAGAGCCTTTCCCTGCCCTCCTCTTTCCTTTCTCCATTGAGACTGAGATTCTGTTTATATAGATATGTTTCAGTCTATGGAATGACAGACAAATTTTAAAATTGGGACCCCAGTGACTGTTAAATTACCTCAATACAGAGAGCAAATCTTTTTTTGTACCCAGCATCTTGCATACGAGATTGCAGAGAGCTATTTCTTCTGTAGATTTGTTGTTTATGACTCTTTTTTGTCTAAAGCTCTCAACAATATTTTCACACAGTGAGTCATATTCTTCGAGGTATCCTGGGGATATGTGGGAATATTATTGTCTCTAGGCAGTACATGATTCCTCTGGGGATTGAAAAAAAAGGGATGGTCCCTCAGAAGTGCTTATTATCTTAGGATGGCATGGAGACCCATAGTTATTCATTTATGTCTTCATTCTGCTTTGTGGGGCTAAATGCTCTGGTGCAGGAAAAAGCCAATCCCCCAACTAAGATTTAAGATAGCAGGTGTGTGTGTGTATACATATATGCAAAAGCATTTCTTTTATAAATGGATCTTTTTTAGAGAATACAGTTAAATCAGAGAAATAGCAACAAAGTTCAGGAATAAGGCAGGAGGAAGAGATGTATTTTTCACTTTACCAAATTATAAATCCTAACATCTCATTCTTACTCTCCACAAATGGTATTTACTTTCTCTTTAGACTGTGGCTCCATTTCCATATGTACTAACTAATAGATAAAGTTTCAGTATGGGACTTTATCATATCACCTTTGTTCTTCTATATTTTCTCTGCTGCATACGTCTCCATGTGCCAGGCACAATATCATTCACTTTTGTTCAGATATGCCAGGGTGCCAGGTGTTTTCAGGTCTTTGGACCTCTGTTCATGCTGATCGCTAAGACTGACCTCAATTTCACCATCTCTCAGTATTGAAAACACACTTATCTACAAATTCTCCCCCATTCCTGGTGGCAGAAATGAGCCTCAGCTATCCATTTGCTAAATGGGGAATATGTAACATCCCTTGCGTATAGAGGTTATGACAATCAGGTTAGAGCATGTGTTTGACACTGCCTAGTAACGTTTTTCAAGTGCATTACTTCTTTGCTGAGAACCAGGAGCACTGGGCTCTTTTGACTTACCTCATTCATTGATTATGTATAAGTATGTGAATATCTTTTCATTTTCCTTGTAAGCCTTAAGGAAGACTTGAGCATTATTTATATTTGTGCGAGAATATAATATGTACATATTTGAGAGGCCTAGACTTGTGGGCACTTAATATTTGTCAAAATGGCTCATCCCAAATGTTCAGCATCTCAAATGTCCCAGTATATATTCTTGGACAATATGTATTCTTGGACAATTGTACTTGAAATGTGTCTAATTCATTAAGCTTATGGTTATTGCTTCATCAAAAAATGACTTTTGTAAAATTGATACTTCTAGTTGCTACTTTTAGACAGACTCTGCCAAAGGGGCATGAAATATGAAATATACCATGCCGGTTTTTGTTCCTGCAAGATTGTCTTACAATGACATGGCCCAATGATGAGTTGATGTTGGCTGGAAAATGGAACTTCACTTACAGTGTCCTCTGGTGTTACTGGTTCTATATTGACTACTTCATTTGTAGTTGTCTTCCAGCTGCTCTGTGTTTCAGACAGCGATGCTTTAAGCAAAAGATTCAAAATGCATAATGTGAGGGACATTTTATTGCACGTGCCTTCCCAGATCCCAAATGTGCCTGTTTCTGCACAATTAAAATAGCCATACACACCTTTAGTATTGCCACATGCTAGCTGACTGAACACAATGTGACATGAACACACTGAAGTGCAAGTGTGAGACTTCTGCAGGAGTGGTGGGCTCCTTCAACAGAGTTTCAAGACTGGTTTGAATGAACTGTCTGTGCTCACTAACCAAGCAATCTGATACATTTCCAACCAGGGGGTGCCCAGGCCCATGTGTTTTTCCATGTTATTTGAGCTTCCTATTTGATATTTCTTGACAAGCTGAGAATAGAAACAACTATTTCTTTTAAAACATTTACCTGAAAATGGTTCTTAATTTTTTTGGGGGGGGGTTGTTTTTGTGTCCTTTTCCACACATGCTTTCCCACCTCAGAGGAAGCTGGCTTCTTCAAAATATAGGTAGAGAGCTAAAGTTTTATATGGGCAGCTTCATGTTCAGCCTCAAAACCACATGCCTACTGGAAATAGATCTACCGTATGACCCAGGTATAACACTACTGGGAATTTACCCAAAGGAAGATGGGTCATCATACCACCGAGACACCTGCATCTCCATGTTCAATGCTGCACTTTTCACTATAGCAAGGATATGGAATCAACCAAAGTGCCCTTCCACAGAAGAATGGATAAAAAAACTATGGTACATATACATGATGGAATACTACTTCAGCAATTAAGAAAAAATGAGATAATGCCATTTGCAGCAAAATGGATGGAATTGGAGAAAATTATTTTAAGTGAATGAACACAAGCTCTGAAAGAGAAACACCACATGTTCTCACTCATATGTGGGAGTTGGATCAAAATTATAAGAAGGAAAAATCCTATTCAAAGGTCAGATCAAAATAAAGTGAAAAAAAAAAAGCTAAGAATGGTGTCAATATAAATGGTCTAGAAAATGCATGCAATTGTTCTGACAAGATAATAACAAAGTTCACTACAGGAAAAGTTTCTGTCTTAAACAGAACTGGAACCCAAGGACATATAGAAAAAGATTACCAAGTAAATGATAGAGAAGACTTAGATGGGGAGGGGGAGGAAGCATACAAGAGAGTAAAGGGGGCACCTATATGAATAATGTACATCAAAATGCATATGTGGAAATGCCACAATGAAAAGCATGTCAGAATCACATTAAGGTGTACATTAAAAATGTCCAATAAAAAAAAGAGAAAACCACATGCCACAAAGCATTGAAGGAGAGGTGAGAGAATCCTCATGATGCCATTTTTAGATTGGGATTGCATGGCTTGAGATAAGCCTGCTCTGGAGCTAGTCATTTTAGGTTTAAACATTGGCTAAAGTGAGTTTCCCCAAATTGCACACAAAACTCTCACTTTTGCCAATCAAATCCACAAGTTTAAAAATATATGGAAGGAAAACAGCACCAAATCCTTCCAAAGAGCCATTTGGCTTTTATTCTGAAGCAGTAAGAGGATTTTTTTTTTTTTTTTAGATTGAGGTAAGATTTTCTTCTCAGGCCAGGGGTTTTCAAATTCTCACATATCTCAATGAAAGCCAACCTAATTAGTATAAATCAGACTTTTGTATTATAGACATCTGAATATAATGAGTTCTGTTATGACAGATCCCATTGGGTAAGATATACGCTATTCAGTGGAACCTCTAAGAAAAAAATAAACAGGCTTCATTTCTTCATTAGAGAATGCTTATTTATAGTGCAATATATATCCACCTCCACTGTAACATTAAAGTTTTGACTGCTTTTTAACTATAAAATTTGATATTGTTGTGGCAGCTGCACTATTCAAACGATGGCTATAGTACAGCTGTTATCAGTGAGGGAGATTTATGGCTTCCCTACACAGATAAAAATATGTGATATTTACTTTTAGTTTTACTGATGACATCCTATATTTTAATGACACAAGGTGAGATAAAAGAATATTATAAGAGGGAAGTCCTTTAATTTTGCAAATACATATGAAACATTTCATACAAAACTCTCTTTAATCTTTATGTAAATTCTCTCTTTTCCTTCAGTGAAACAGCCCAAATAGACAAAGATTTTACATCCTGTAAGTTCTCTGTGTTCATTTTGTGCATTTCTTTTCTTTTACAACAAGGTATTGGATAGGCAAAAAAGGGTGAGGAAGGTATTAAAGAAGACAAGATAAGAGAAAAGAGAAAAGAGGAGGAGATGGTTGATTAACTTAAATGCAGTTCAAACAAATCTTTGTTGTAACTGTGAAGGAAGTTGGTCTCCCGAAACTTGAGATTCAACTTCAGGTCAGTTTGGAACACATAACTTGCTGTTATAGAGAATGAAGAAAAAGCACAGAAAGTTGGAAAAATTTCTCCAACTGATTTTCTCTCTTGTTCCTTTGTCTTAATATTGTCTTGAACAAATAACCTAGTGACAGATGGGCAGAATTCAGAGCTCTTGGCAGTTTGGATCAGATCCGATAAGCATTCAGATCTATTTGGTATTGAGATGGAGGTGGAAATCATATGAAGACAGGCTTTCTCAGAAAAGTCCCATTACTTTGTAGTTTCTGATGGGTTGAAAGTGCTGCTTGAAGAGTCTTTGGTGTATTTGGGGATTTCTTGATTGATATCAGGCAATACAGAAGTGCCCAATGCACTTCCAGTTGTATTAATCACACTCTGTAAGATAGAAAAAAAATTGATCTCTTTAGTCATTATCCCAAAGCCATGAGCTATACCATGGACACATACCTTCCTTTCAACTGATTGTTCAGAGACTCATGGATTTAAAATGCTATTTTAATTATTTCTATTTACACACTAATAAACCTGTGAAATTAGCAATTGGAAGTGTCTTAAAGTATATGAGGTTTAAGAGAACATGTCTTAATCTTTCAATTACTAGAGAAGTATTTCATAGCTCTCAAAATTTCATCATATACATATTAGAAAATAAATTGGCAATTCAAAAGTCATCCAGTAAGCAGATTAGGTAACTTTACCTGCACTCATAGAAAATGAAAAGACAGATCTTCATTGTTTTTCTCTTTTGCTTAGAAATCTAGTAGCTGCTTTGTTGGTATTTTAACATCTTAAGTACTGACTTTTGCACTAGAGACTTATGTGGGATTACTCTTTATTCTTCAACCATATGCAAACCATATTTCCTTTAAATATTTACCAAACTGCAACTCCCGAAAAGTTCATAGGTGTCTTTTTAACCAAGTCCAAATTGCTGCCTTTCTGAATTAAACAGACAAGTTTTGGTACATGAATTATTGTTCCCGTAATAATTGCCTGCAACTGAATAACACATGGAGACCATCTTCAGTAAATATAGAAATAACTGAGTTTGCTAAATAGTCTTTGCATTATTTCATTATAAAACTATGCAAGTCAGTTAATTTAGTTCTCCACCATGTGAACACACAACAGAGAAAGTACTGTAGCGGTAGAATTAGGATCTTTTAACTTGATATGGATTAGATAACTTTTGGGCTAGGGGGCAGATATTCACTTTTCTTGTGTGATAAGTATTTCAGTTTAAAAATATTTACCAAGAATATGAGTAAAGCTCCATGATAAGGTTTTTAGCATCTCTATCTTTTACCACTATGCCCCATTTCCTACTGATACAACATGATAATCAATATCAAATGTTTGATACTTATAGATATTTCACTGGAGTCCCTTTTAAAGAGGGTGGACATATGGGTTTTATTTTTCAGGTGTTTTCTAAATAAATCTTAGCATGTATTTGTGCTTATGGTAATTTAACTTTCTTTTTGATATAAAGAAAACTAGGAAAATTCAATGTCTCACATGTTTCTATCCTAGATTTTAATATCAAATATTATAACTGACAGCATTTATTAAAAGTATGAAATTTTCCTTTGTAATACAGGTGAGAAAACTTCTGGTGAAGAGAAAATCATGCGGGTAAGATCATGAATAATTTAAGTTATTTTTGTCAGGTGTTTAACTATATTTCATCTGAAAATTATTTCTGTCCACAGGTTAAAAATAATGCCATCTTTTCTTTTGTACATATAACATGAAACACTATATAGTCATAAAAGTTTATTTTGAATTTGAATTTACTATAATTTCAATGAAAATTTATTCTTATTTCTTTAAAATAGTGCTGCATAAAGATGAAGTATTTAATTGATTGATTGATTTCAGCTTAATCTATGCTTTTTCCACTTATTTGAGTAATCATTTTTGATTGGATCACTTAGCCATGCATTATTTATTAACTAGCAATTTGAGTAAAGTGGCATTTATCCAATTTCAGAATTTTTTTTTTCTTTTGGCAGTACTTAGGATTTCAACCCAGGGCCTTGCACATCCTTTTGCAAGTGCTCTACCAGTGGGCTGCAACCCTAGCTCATTTTTAATGTTTCCCAGGCTGTCTCTGGCCTTGACCTGGTGATACTGCCTCCTGAGTTGCTGGGAATATAGATGTGTGTCACCATGTCAGGCTCCAATTTCAGTGCTTGAGAGAGTTGATAAATAATCTCTATGCAAAGTAGGGCAAGAAAAGTAAAAGTATTAAATTTTTTCAAGTGCATTTTGAAATAGGGTAAGTTATCCTTTGTCTCATGAAGAGGTAGGTATAGCTTCATGTTGGATTGATTCCAGGTTGTGTTTGCTTGGGGTTTGGGTGACTAAAGCGTGATGTAAGACAAGATTGAGAAACATCGTTTGGTGCTGGTGATTTAAAAGCATCATAGCATATAATTCTTACAGTAAGCTTGGAAAACATTAGTGGTCAACATATTGTGTAATTGAGAATTAGAGAATCTAGACAACTTGTATAAGATCACCCAGATAATAAGATGTACTATGGATATTCAGAAGCTGCTAGAAGACTCATTGACTTTAGAGAAACACTCCTCAGTAAACAGATGTGAGCAATCAGTGTAAGTGACATATGTAATTTTAAGTTTTCTAATCACATTCAAAAGAGTAAGAGGAATAATAATTAATTTCAACAATATATTTTATTGACTATACCCCCTTTTATTTCAAAATATAATAAAAATTACTAATTAGGTAGCTTACCTTATTTTTTAAAAGAAATCTTTAAAATTCAGTGTGCATTACAAACATAGTTTAATTCAAGTGAGTCACATATCAAGAGCTCCATGTGGCTAGTGGCCACCATTTTGGTCAATGTAGCATTATGGACCTTGATATTATCCAAAAGTAGGGCTCATACAGTATTATGATTGCTTAATTAATGATCATTGTAGCCGAAGTGGCTAGGACTTCTAGACAAAAATGTTTCTACTGACGTAGGCATTAAGTTTGGATTGGGTAATGAAGGACTAGATTACTAGAGAGTAATGTAAGTGTTCCAAAAGAACATGCTACTTAGTAAATTGGAGCACAGAAGAGCACAGAAAGATGCACATGTTTGCTGGTTGCAAGAGCTCAGGAGATGTGGAGTTTTTTGCTTTGTAATGGTATTAATTCATTCAACAAACATTGTTAAGTGTTACTGTTTTTGAACAGCCCTATGTCTTGGATCAATGGGCTGGACAGGCCATTGTTCCAAGAGACCTCTCTCCTATTCCATGATGTACCAACATCTACATTCAAAGAGAGAGACTGGCAACTTCTTTTAAAACTGGACATCAACAAATATTCAAAGGTACTAATGGATAAATCTTACTAGCTGTACTAGCTCAATTCCACAGGTTATATAGGACCCAACTCAGTGGCACCTAACAACAACAACATACACCATCACATACAGAGACACAGTCACATGCACTTCAACTTAGGAAAAGAAAAGCAGCCAAAAAAACTGATCTATAAAAATAACTGGGATCAACTCTTAACCCTTATCTTCCATAGTTGAGAAGACTTCAGGCACTGGGAAGAGGGATTGGCAGTAAAATGATTTCATATTTGTAGAGGATATAGGTTTCTCTTGATAGTGTAATTATCAGTAACTATCCAAATAACTTACCTATGGTAGTTTTTAAATTCTTTTCAAATAATTCTTTTGTTCTGTGTGGATTCCCTTACCAATAATATGATGGGAAATGTGCACCTATGTAATAGGGTTGCTGCAAAAGAAATATAAGAGCATACCTCTGTTGACTTAACAGTCTGGGTTCAGCCCCTGCATCTGCTTCTTATTCTTTATGTTGCAAAAGCTCTGAAAAAGAGCAACAAGCATGCTGAGTGTCATGGCGCGTGCCTGTAATCCCAGTGATACGGGAGGCAGACACAGGAGAATCGCAAGTTCAAGGCCACAGGTTGTCTGCACAATTTAGTGAGACCCTGCCTCAACATAAAAAATAGAAAATGGGCTGTGGATGCAGCTCAGTGAAGGAGCACCCAGAGTTCAATCCCCAGTACTGAAATAAAAAATATATGTAATAATAATAAATAAAATAAAATAGAAGGAAAAAGAAGAAGAAAAGGAAAAAGTACAGGAAAAAGGGCAATAATCCTTGTTACTGATTTTCTTGTTTTTGTTCTCATTTTGAGACAGGGTCTCACTATGTTGCCCAGGTTAGCCTAGAACTTGCGATCTCCTATAGTCTTCCAAGTAGGTGAGATTACAACTTACACCACTGAATTTGGCTTTGTTATTGGTTTTAGTGAAGATTAAACTAATGAATACATGCATAGGGATTAGAATGTTGCCTAGTTCATAACTGTTAAATGGATATTAGTTATTGTAATTGTTATCATCATCATCATTAAAGTTACATGGGGGAATATCATAAATGATAAATGTTCCATGACAGTGTCTCATTATCTATGGACTTGGGCTCTCAAGATGTACTACTATTTGTGAAGTTCCTCTGTGAATCTGAGGACAGTGGAGTTTGGAAGCCACTGTGAGAGAGGAAAGAACAGGACTGTTGGTGACAGTGGTCATCCTGGATGTTAGTCACCCATCATAACAGTGGTGATTCTAGGGTGGGCCCCATACTCCCTCCCATCTCCAGGGCTTTTTAAACATCTGGATGTCCATCCAACAACGAGACTGCTTAAATCAAACTACAGAAGAAGGTCCATGATATCAAT
Organism: Pedetes capensis; assembly: GCA_007922755.1. Lineage (NCBI taxonomy): Eukaryota > Metazoa > Chordata > Mammalia > Rodentia > Pedetidae > Pedetes > Pedetes capensis. The sequence continues at coordinate 15,550 of VMDO01005857.1, read as the reverse complement.
ATTTTAAATTATCCACACATTTTGTTGTTGTTGTTGTTAGGTGCTCTCAAGTCCGGTCTGACTCATAGCGACCCTACATATAGCAGGTCGAAACACTTCCCGATTCTGTGCCAGGCACACAATATTATTTATGTTTAAGCCCATTGTTGCAGACACTGTGTCAATCCATCTGGTGGAAGGTTTTCCTTTTTTTCCATTGACCTGCCACTGTCACAAACATGATGTCTTTCTGCAGGAATTGATCGCTCTTGACCAAATGTCCGAAATATGTAAGACACAGTCTAGCCATCCTTGCTTCCAAGGAGCACTCTGGTTGCACTTCTTCTAGGACAGATCTGTTGGTTCTTTTGGCAGTCCATGATATATTCAATAGATGTCTCCAGCACCCTAATTCAAAAGCATCAATTCTTTTCCTGTCTCCCTTGTTCAATGTCCAGCTTTCACAACCATAGGATATGACTGAAAATACCATGATATGAGTCAGACGCACCTTCATCTTCAATGTGACATCTTTACTTTTCAATAGTCTAAGGGGTTTTTGCCACAGCTTTTCGTAGAGCCATGCGTCTTTTGATTTTTTGACTGCTATTTCCATGGGTGTTGATTATAGAGCCAAGCAAGGCAAAATCTTGGACAACTGCAATCTTTTCTCCATTTATTGTGAAGTTGCATACTGACCCAGTCATAAGGATTTTTGTTTTGTTGATATTTAGTCACAACCCATATTGACAGCTATGATCTTTGATCTTCATCAGTAAATGTTTTAAATCTTCACTTTCAGCAAGCAGAGTTGTGTCATCTGCATAACACAGATTGTTAATGAGTCTTCCTCCAATCCTGATGCCGAGTTCTTCCTCATAAAGTCCAGCTTTTCAGATTGTTTGCTCAGCATATAAATTGCAGTGATATGATGAAAGTATACAGCCCTGACACACACCTTTCTCAATTTTAAACCAGACAATGTTTCCTTGTTCTATTCGAACAACTGCCTCCTGATTCACGTACAGATTTCTCATGATTACAATTAGGGGCTCTGCTGTTCCCATTTTTTGAAGTGTTATCCATAATTTGTTATGATCCACACAGTCAAATGCCTTTGCATAGTCAATAAAACATAGATAGACACCATTCTGCTATTCTCTGCTTTCTTGTGTAAATATGGTAGAGTACCTCTTATCTGAAAATTTAAATCCCACATCCTTCTTTTTAAAGAAAAATGCTTCCAAGGTTTTAGATGATGGCAAATTGACATAAAAATAGAGTATTAAGTAGAGCATTATGAAAACGGTGCTTAACTGACCCAGTGTTATCTTTCATTGCCCTTTTTTATATGGATGAATAAAGGCAGATAGTAGTTAATTGCTCTTCAGCTAGATCAAGGTCATTCTTTTGTACTGAAGACTTAGAACTAGGTTAAACAGGAAGGTATTGCTTGTATCACTGTACTTAACCTTGACTTGGGTCATTTAATGTAGTTTCCTAAATGTACTTGCTCATCAGAATCACCTGGAGAACAATTTAAATTGTAGATTTCTCAGCCTTTCCTTAGAAGATTCTTTTATTTGGTTCAAAATGGAACCCAGAAATGTAAGTTATTGAAAACTGCCCAAATAATCCTATGTCATTATCATTTGTTATGTGGAATTCATCACAATAGTAATTATAATAAACTGTTACTAATGTTGTAGTAAAAAATGCTGACATAATAAAAATAAAACAGTGGTCAATTGTTTCCTTTCTGTCAATATGGTTTGGTAAGTAGATATGCCTTTTCTATGACTTACCTAAAAAAGTGACATTTTCCTATCCCCTGTTTGGAACTTTCAAACATTAGTAAGCAATGACATAAAAAACTATGAACAAATTTTTAAAGTAACAGATATTTAGTCTTTTACTTAGTAATTTTATGAAATTCAATAAATAAGCCTCTCAACAATCCTTTAGGACAAGAAATATTATTTCTGTTTTACAAATTAGGAATTGTAAACCTCAAATCATTAAATAATTTACTTACAATCATATAGCAGATACAAATAATGGCACCTGAATTGGAAGTCAGCACTGTGTAGTTTCACATAATTTCACAAACTTAGCAAGCATCAAAATTCCAGTTAATGCTACTACTAGCAAGAATTAGTGGCAGATAAAAACAAACCAACCAAAATTTAAATATCTTGATATGTTTTTATTTAAAGGAATACTTTAGTCTGTTTTCATTGTTGTAACAAAATACCTGAAGCTGGATAAATTTATTTAAAAAGAAGGTTATTTAGCTCACAGTTCGAGAGGTTCAAGGGCCTGCATCTGGTGGTGACCTACTGGCTGGCGGAATCCTGAAGCAGTGCAGGGCATAACATGGCAGGAGACAGGAAGGCATGGGTGTGTTTCTTTTATTTTCCTTCCCTCTTTTTATAAGTCTACCAGTATTCCATCAGGGGGCCTCCGTAGTGATAACTTCATTTGTTCCTAATCACCTCCCACAGTCATACTCTAAACATTAGAGTTAGGTTGTTTCCATCCTCTTAGTACCTCACAGTAGGGATTAAATTTCCACATATGAACCCTTAGGGGACTCATTCAAACCATATCCAAACCATAGAAGAAATAAGTGAGAAATCATTTTCTTATTCTGAATATACTGAGTGGTTATTGGCTTTGGGACCATTCAGACTCATGCATGCTCAGGGCTTTCATGTGTTTATAGTGAATGGGATGATCAAAGTAAAGGAAGATGGATCTCTGTGATGAAAACCTGACTACTCTAACAAGGAATTTCCAGTGATCAGTGATTAAGCCCATAAGGCAAGTTTGGGATCAACTGCAGGGCAAAAAGGGGAGATGTGTTCAAAAGATCCGTAATGTTTCCATAATCTTGTTGTTAGGGGCTGTCCAGTTGGGTTCAACTCTTAGTGACCCTTATAGGGTTTTCAATGGCTGATTGTTTCAGGATTGTTTTTTGGGAGTGGGCTGCTAGGTCCTCCTCCCATTTTTGCAGTACTGGGGATTGAACCCAGGGCCTTGGAGAGTGCAGAGTAGCACTCTACCAGCTAAACTAAACCCCAGCTTTCCATAATCTTAAAACAGCATAACCAGTTTTATGCTAACAATGAAATTTGAAGGGCAAAACATTTTTCAAGTGAAAATGAGGAGAGCTACTACAAGTTTTGATATCTGAAAACATCAGTTTACTTAATGTTTGCTCATTTGGACATTGTGAGTCTATTTATAACATACTTGTTCTGTACCCTTAGGATATAAACATGTTGTTGTGCATCATTTGTCCCTTTTCTGTGCTCCACAGAGTACTCCTTATATTCTAGTACCCATATTGACCTAATCATTTATCTTCCATCTGGCCCTGATCCTTTATATGTGTCTAGTGCAGAGTCTGATGTTTGGATGGTTCTCTATAAGTGTTTGTTGGAAGAATATGCTGATAGTAGAATGAAGAGATTGGAAGCATGGAACTAAGCCATGATTTTTCTAATAAAATTGCTTACTCAGTATAAAGAGAGTTATTTGAGCCTCACTTCTAATAATCTAGCAGCTCATGGAATTACTGCATCCTACCATAAACCACTTATATTCCCCAAAGGAGTACTCAAATTCTTTCAGGTGTGTGAAAATAATGGATACAATTGAAAAAACTTTAAGTTTAAAAACCTGAGGCAGTGTAGAAAGACAAGGAAATTTGGGGGACATGGAAAGGGAAAGAGTTTTCACCTCAGATTCTGATTTGAACTTTACCATCTAAGAATCAAGAACTTTGACACAAATGTCAAGAAAACTTCTGTGAGGGCTGCCTGCCTAGAGATATTATTTTTGAGAGACATTTTAAGTAATGAAAATGGTAAGACAGCAGTAAGCTATGCTTAAGGTCAAAATACTTGAAACCTCTGAATTTAACCTAATCTCACAAATGAGATTAGTGGTCATGCTTATGCCCAGACAACTCTCTTGTGACACTTTTCTATAAACTCACCTTAGTGACACCTCCCTAAGCCCACCTTGTAAAGCCAAATTTATATATATATATATATATATATATATATATATATATATGCATTTTAAAGACATCTAAGGACCTCTCTCTTCTCTTAAGAGGCCCATGTTTATGTCTTGAACATATAATATTAAACTAGCTGTTTTACTCTCTGACTTGTCCTGAAATTCTTTCCTGCAAGGAAGCCAAGGACCCAGCTTAAGTTACGTGGAGGTCTGTCTAGGGCAACTCCTCATGCAAGGCAGCAGCACTGAACTTCATCTCTCTGCTGCACCTGCTGATATATCTCCTACTCTATTTTTGACCAGAAGTTTAAAAGACTATAGGTGAAGCCACTGAGAACAGTTTAAGTAGAGAAATGCTTGGCTTTCTATTAAAGCACAGTATTTGTGTTTGATAGGCTTAACAACAAACAAAACAAGTAGCAATGGTGGCATATGATATATTAAAACAATTTTAAAAATGTATTTTTTTACCAATGGTATAGATTAAGCTGTCAAGTTGATAGCACAATGATGCCACCTTCCCAGTAGCACATATGGCATATCACAGTAGAAACTATGTCAATTTTATAAAGGAATTACAGATGAAATCTTAGGAAAAATAGTTTGAAATGCTATTCTTTGCAATTTTAGAAACATCATTACTTCCTAGAAACTACTCCAAACATATCCACAGGAATAACCATAATAAATCATGGTAACTTATATCACAGCTTATTTTGGGGAAGTATAATCAGATACACTTCATACTACTCAAACTATAATTATTTTCATTAAACTATAAAATTTCTTACAGCAGATTTACTCTAAACAAATAAAATCATATCTTAACAATGAGCACAACTAGACTATAAGTGTTCAAAATAACTGAAGTCAAGTGTAAAATAGCAGTCCTTGATTTATACTTTTTAATTATATATCATAGTAGACACAATCAATGTACTTTTGTGGGTTTATAATATGTTCCTTTTTATTTTGCTGAAACCTGCAATGGTCTTATTCAATCTTTATACTGTTGATTAAAATGTAGTGTCAAAAAGAAATTTATGAAGATGATGTCAGGTGCCTACTAACACAAACTCCCCAGTTGCTGGTGTCTGTCAAGACTACAGATTATTCTAGATAGGAGGAGTCTGGGGGAAAGTTAATGGTTTTATGGTTTATGAAATGGGCAGTGATAAGAAAGGTGATTGAATAATATTATAGAACTGCAAAGACCTAAAAAATTTGTTCTGCTATGAGCAATATATTTCATAGTAAATGATGGAAAAATGAGGGTATTGAAAGTAGTCCATCTGACATTATATACTTTGCCATGCTTTTGGTTCCAAATAAATATTTAATATATGCCCCAATGACTACTTTTTACTAGTACTTTTCCAGTCCAAGAAATGTTTATCTTCATTTTGTACCACCTTATGACATTCAAGAATTTCACTTAATGTGTACAGAACTGCAATCCATGTATTATGTTAACACTTATCAGAGACCTTTGCAAAACTCATGAACTTTAACAATACCAATGTGTAGGTATTGCCATAGTTGTATATAGTTACACTGTCTTAAAATGTAAATATGAAATTGTTTACAAACATAAAACCTAACAAAATATTCATTCAAATAGTTTTAATACATTTGAAATAAAACTTACTACTGTAATTGTTATAAGTTTGATTAATAACTTCCCCCGGTACTGGGGAAATAAACCCAGCACCTCATGCATACTAGGCAAGTACTCTATTACTGAACTGCACTCTTATCCTCTTTTTAAATTTTTATTTTGAGACATGATCTGCTAAGTTGCAGAGGCTGCCTCTGACCTTGAACTTGCAATCCTCCTACTTCATTCTCCCAAATCATTGGGATTACAGGCATGTGCCACGGAGCCCTGCTCGGACTAGTGAAGGTCTTAATGAGACTTTAACTAAATCTTTATGTACATATTTCCAAGAAACCTGGGAAACAATCCATTATTTTTGTTTCACCAAGATTTATTTGGTTTGTCATTCTATGTTTTAAAATCCACCTCAAAATTGCAAATTCCCACTTGCTTTTTGTCAATGTAGAAATTACCAAAATCCAAATCAGTGAAGCATTAGGTAAAACAGTCATGATACAGTAATTGGGAAAATAAAATTTCAATTTTCTCTTTAAGTACAGAAGGAGAAATGGTTATCATTTCCAAATACCATATACAAATCTTGAGTTTTTTCTGATTGAACCAACTTTACTCACCTGCTTCAAGTAAATGGATCATTGTGATCAAGGATGCATGCATCCCTGAATGGCTTGTTGTTGTTGTTGTGTGCCATCGAGTTGGTATCCGACTCATAGCGACCCTTATAGGGTTTTCAATGGCTAACTGTTTCGGGATTGCCTTGGGAGTGGATTGCCAGGCCCTTCTCCCATTTTTGCGGTGCTGGGAATTGAACTCAGAACCTCAGAGACTGCAGAGCAGCGCTCTACCCACTGAGCTAAATCCCAGCCCCCTGAATGGCTTAGATTGGTTTATACAAATGCCCTTGAGCTTGACTTGTGACAAGCAGGGAGTCAATTCAGTTATACTACTTGGTTCAGGCCAATCAAGATTCGCCACTAGAAATGAGGTCAGGGATGCTGCCTCCCAAATTGCACAAATGGAAGATGCTGTCTTAGAAAAGAGTAGAAGAGAAATTATTGTTTTAACATTATAATTCAGGGGCCACAAGCAGAAGTCTTATATTAAAAAAGAAAAGTTAATTTATTGTTATTACTTGTGGTATATTTTTAACTTTAAAGGAATGTAACATTTAGTGGCAAGGAAAATGTTTATTTATTTATTGGAAATTTTTAATGTATAACTTAATGTGTTTCATTTTGACTTGCATTTCATTGTGACATTTCCATATGTGCATTTCATTGTACATTGCAGAGATAAGTTCCCCCTTACTCTTTTGTGCACTTCCTCCAACCATCCCAGCCCCCACCATGTCTTTTTGTGGGAATATTTTTCTATATATCCTTAGATCCCAATTATGTTTAAGGTCAAAACTTTTTCTGTAGTGATCTATCTTTTTACATTGTCAGTAATATTACATGAAATTTCTAGCCCATCTGTATTGTTACCATTCTTTGGTATTATTGGTATTACTATAATTATTTCCCAAACTATTAAAATTGGGCTGTTTACTTTGAGGTCACCCCTCTCTCATTCCACATTCTTCCTTGTTTTTCCTCTCCCTTCTTTCTTCTCCCATCATTTCTTCCTTTTGCTAGAGCCTTCCCTTGTTCTTTCTGCTCCCTAAGTTGTCCCTTTTCTTCTAAGTTCACTTTAGCTTTTTATTATGTTCTGATTTCTCTATAGGAGTTTTTCTTCTTTTAATTTTGATTTAGCTCCCACATATGAGTGAGAACATGTGGTATTTCTCTTTTTGGGATTGTGTTTGTTCACGTAAAATAATTTTCTACAATTCCATCCATTTTGCTGCAAATGACATTATTTCAATTTTTTTTGATTGCTGAGTAGTATTCCATCGTGTATATGTACCATAGTTTTTTTTATCCATTCTTCTGTTGATGGGCACTTTGGTTGATTCCATAACCTTGCTATTATGAAAAGTGCAGCATTGAACATGGAGATGCAGGTGTCTCTGTGGTATGATGACTCATCTCCCTTTGGGTATATTCCCAATAGTGTTGTAGCTGGGTCATACAGTAGATCTATTGTTAGTTTTGTAAGATACCTCCTATAGGGAAAAATTGAGAGGAAATTGGCAAAAACTCACATACTGGGAAAACAGCTTTTGAATATCTGGTTTGTAAATTAGAAATCTAGGGAAAATGAAAGTAACTTGGTTGCACGTTTGTACAAAACCCTTCCTGATTGGACAATTGGACTGAAAGCTGATTGGCTCAGGCCATTCTGTGGGCGAGCTATATAAGGAGCTGTGCTGCGGCAGCTTGATCCTTTTCGCCCTTTACGTCTTTTCACCCAGACCATCAACTAAGCAAGACCTTCTCACCCATTCCTGCCCAGACCACCGATGAGGAAACACCTCTCCCATTCCTCTTCCGTGGACCTTCGGTGAGGAAAGAATACTCTCCCATCGCAATCATCAACAAGGAAAGAACCTGCTCTCCATCTGATCAATGATGAAGCAACAGCTGTCTTCTCATGACCACCAAGACGACCAACACAGGTGTTTGCCCCTGGAATGCAAAAGTGCCTGAGGCTTTTCCTTTCTCCTCTCTCCACAGATGTCCCAAAGGCCACAGGAGTTCATGCCCCTCGCCCTAGGGTCCTGAGTGAATTGTGTTTAGTATCTGTGTGCGAGGCAGTGCCGTCCTTCTGAATCTCCAGGCTGGACAGGGAGGCCCGTGCCCCACACCTCCATATTGATTTCCAAAGTGGTTGGACTAATTTAAAGCTCCATCAGCAGTGTAAGAGAGTTCCCTTTTCTCCACAACCTCACCAGCATTTGCTGTTATTTGTTTTATTGATCTTGACCATTCTTACTGGTGTAAGGTGGACTCTCATAGTTGTTTTAATTTGCATTTCCCTAATGGCTAGGGATATTGAGCCTTTTTTCATATGTTTCATGGATTTACGTGCCTCTTCATTTGAGAACTGTCCAGTTCCTTTGCCTATTTTTGTAATGGCTTATTTGTTTTCTTGGGTATTTTTTTCTTGAATTCTTTATAAATTCTGGAAATTAGACACCTGTCTGATATAAAGGATGCAAAGATTTTTTCCCATTTAGTGGGGATTTCCTTGACTCTGTTGATCATTTCCTTTGTTGTACAGAAGATTTTTATTTCATGCAATCCCATTTATCTATTCTTGTTGCAATTTCTTGAGCAATTGGACTACTATTAAGGAAATACTTTCCTATGCCTATATGTTGTAGTGTATTGCCTAGCTTATCTTCTATTAATTTTAAAGTTTCTGGTATTTTGTTGAGGTGTTTTATCCATTTTGAATTAACTCCCATGCATATTGAGAGGTGCAGGTCGGTTTTCATTTTTCTGCAAGCAGATGTCCATGTTTCCCAGCATGATTTATTGAAAAGGCAATTTTTTTTCCAATTTACTTGCTTTGATCCTTTGTCAAAATCAGGTGGCAATAGGTGTGTTGAGGTATTTATGGATCTTCTATTCTGTTCAACTAGTCTTCAGGCCTATTTTTGGGCCAGTACCAATCCATTTTTGCTACCACTGACCTGTATGATAGATTAAAGTCATGATTGTAATCCCACCGGCACTAGTTTTGCAGCTTAAGAGTGTTTGGGCTATACGTGGTCTTTTGTGATTCCATTTGAATCTTTGGATTGTTTTTTTCTATTTCTCTAAAGTCTGTCATTGGGATTTTAATGGAAATTGCATTAAATATATAGCTTGTTTTTATAGGATAGCCATTTTAACTATATTGGTTCTCCCAATCCAGAAGCAGGGAAGGTTCTTCCATTTTTCATTATCCTCTGCGATTTTTTTCTTTAATGTTTTGAAATTTTCCTTGTAGAGGCCTATAGGGTGTTTGGATAGATTGATTCCAAGGTATTTAATTTTCTGGAGGGCAATCATGAAGAGTATTATATTTTTAACTTCCTTCTCTTCCTGCTTACAGTTGGTGTAAAAGAAAGCTATTGATTTTTGTGTGTTAATTTTATATCTTGCCACTTTGCTGAAGGAGTTGATTAGATCTAAATTTTTTCTGGATGAGGTTATGGAGTATTTTAGGTAAAGTATCATGTCATCTGCGAATAATGATAGTTTGACCTCTTCATTGCCAATCTGTATGTGTTTGATTTCTTTCTCTAGTCTGATTGCCCTAGCGAAGACTTCAATTACTATTTTAAATAGAATAGGAGAGAGTGGACATCCTTGTTGTGTTCCAGATCTTAGAGGAAATGGTTTCAGTTTTTCTCTATTTAATATAATGTTGGCTGTAGGTCTGTCACAGATGGCTTTTATGATGTTAAGGTATTTGCCTGTTATGCCTATCTTCTCCAGGTTATTTATCATGAAAAGGTGTTACACTTTGTTGAAGGCCTTTTCAGCATCAACTGAGATGGTCTTGTGATTTTTATTTGCCAGTCTTCTGATATGTTGGATTACATTAACTGATTTCCATATGTTGAACCAGCCTTGCATCTGTGGAATAAATCCCACTTGGTCATTGTGAACAATCTTCTTAATATTTTGCTGGATTCGTTTTGCCAGAATTTTGTTAAGGACTTTTGCATTTGTGTTCATACTGGAAATGGGTCTATAATTCTCTATCTTGTTGTTGTTGTTAGGTGCCGTCAAGTCGGTATCCGACTCATAGCGACCCTCTGTACAACAGGGGAAACACTATTGTCAGTGCTTCTCTGCTGTTCATAGGGTTTTCAATGGCAGATTGATTTTGGGGAGGGGGTTGCCAGGTCCTTCTCCCAAGCCTACAGCTTCTGGTTTTCCCAGGTGGTCTCCCATCCAGGTACTAACCAGGCCCGACCCTGCTTAGCTTCCGAGATCTGCCGGGATCAGATGCCACAGGGCTATAGCTGCAGGCCAATTCTCTATCTTAGATGTATCTTTCCCTGGTTTAGGTATCAGGGTGATTGTAACTTTGTAGAGTGAGTTTGGGAGTTTTCCCTCCTTTTCTACTGTTTAGAATAATTTGAGGAAGACAGGTATTATGCCTTTGAAAGTCTGGTAAAATTCTGCTGTGAACCCATCAGGACCTGGGCTCTTCTTTGTTGGGAGACTTTTTATTACCCTTTATATTTCACTGTATCTATTGTGCTTGTTTAGGTCAATTATGTCTTCTGGGGTTAGTTTTGGTAAGTCATATGTGTTAATAAATTTATCCTCTTCTTCTGTATTTTTGTATTTTTGGGAATACAATCTATCAAAGTAATCCCTGATGATTTTCTGTATTTCATTGTAGTCAGTGGTTATGGTCACATTGTCATTTTAATATTTACTATATTAGTTTTTTTCATTTTCTTTTTGATGTGATTGCCCACAGGAGTGTCTATTTTATTAATCTTTTCAAAGAACCAGCACTTCATCTTATTTACCCTTGAATTATCATTTTAGATTCTAATTGAGATACTTCTGCCTTTCTCTTGGTAATTTCTTTCTGGATGCTCCTTTTAGGATTGATTTGTTGTTGATTTTCTAGTGTCTTAAGGTGTATCATTAGGTCATTTATTTGGATCTTCTCTAACTTATAATGAAGGCACTTAATACTATAAACTTCCCTCATAAAACTGCCTTTGCTGTATTGCATGTTTTGGTAGTATGGGGTTTCATCATTGTCATTTGATTGCAGGAATTTTTAAAATTCCTTTTAACTTTTTCAACATCCCATTGTTCATTCAGCAGTGTATTATTTAGTCTCCATGAGTTTGTAAAATTTCTGGAATTATTCTTGCTTTAGAGTTCCAATTTTATTCTGTCATGGTCTGATAAGGAACAGGAGATAATTTCCACTTTTTTGTGTTTATTGAGGGAATTCTTATGGACTAGCATATGGTCTACCTTGGAAAACATTCCACGTTGAGCTGAGAAGAATGTGTATTCTTCATCATTGTGTGGATGGAATATTCTGTATATATCTCTGAGATCCAATTGGTTTAGGGTGGAGATTAGATTCATCATTTCTCTGGTGATTTCCTGTTTTGATAACCTGTCTTTTGGTGAAAGTTGGGTATTGATGTCTCCCATAATTATTGTTTCTGGTCCAATAAAGTTCTTTATGTCCCATAAAGTTCATCTTATAAAGCTAGGTGCCTCAGTATTTGGAGTGTATATATCTAGAAGCATTATTTGTTCCTGGTTGATTGTTCCTTTTAGTAATAGGTGGTGTCCTTCTTTATCTCTTCTAATTAGTTTTGAATTGAAAGTTAATGTATCTGGTATTAGAATTACACTTGCTTTTTTTCATTTCCACCCTGCTTAGTATATTATTTTCCAGTCCTTAATTCTCAGTCTATTGCAGTCTTTGTGAGTTAGATGGGTTTCTTGATTACTATACATTGAGGGTTTATGTTTTTTCATCCAATTAGCCAGTCTCTCTCTCTTAATTGGTCAGTTAAAGCCATTTACATTAATAGTGATTATTGAGAAGTAACTATTGTTATGCATCCAATCATTACATGTTACTGGTTTTTGAATCACGGTTAGTTTGTTCCTTTTTTGGTTTCCTGCCAACTCAGCTATTCAATTCTATGATTTTCTATATAGGGTTGTCTTATCTCATATGGATGTGGTAATTGATATAGAATCCTCTGTGGAGCTGGGTTGTCGATTGCAAATCGTTTGAATGTGCCAATATCATGGAATGTCTTATACTCCTCATCTATTTGCAAAGATAACTGTGCTGGATATTATATTCTTGGTTAGAAGTTCTTTGTTGGGATGTGAATTATCTGTGTCCAGGCCTTTCTAGCTTTCAGTGTTGATATGGAGAAGTCTGCAGTTATTTTAATGGGTTTTCTTTAAAAAATTAGTTGGGATTTAGCCCTTACTGCTTTCAAAATTGCTTCTGTGGTGCCTAATGAAAGCATTTGTGCTATGATAAGTATTGGGGAGGACCTGTTATGGTCTACTCTGGGTGGAGACCTGAATATTTCAGTTGCGTATGTATCCAGATCCTGGATTATCTCTGGAAAATTTTCCTTGAGGATATCATGAACTAGATTTCCTAATCCTCTGGTGGACCTTTCTTCTCCTTCAGGGACATCCTGAATCCTTAAGTTTTGTTTTTTCATTCTGTTTGAGGGTTCTTCGAAATCTTTTTTTAATTCCTTTATCATTATTTCCATTTCTGACCATATGTATTTAATTTCTTGGATTGAGTCCTCAGAGTCTGAAATTCATAGCGAGGCCTCATCCAGTCACTGTGAAAAGGATTCTTTTGCAGACTTTAATTCATTTATCTTGGTTTGCATGTCAACGATTGTCACTTGACTTTTCCTAATCATTTCTAGCTGTGAGGAGAGTATGCACTCCAGAGGAGATACCTTCTTTTCAGGTATTTCAAGGGTGCTGGTGGTGTTAGTTTTGATTTTTCTTGTCATACTAATAACTAAAACTCTGAATTCTAATTCCGAGATCTCTAGGAATTGGGATTCATTGGAGTTATTTGTTGAGAGGCTTTGGTCAGTGGAGTCTTCACATCCAGCTTGCCCTTTAGTGTTTCTTGTAGGTTTTTGATTTTGCTTACCCATTATTTGTTCAGGGAATTAGGTATTGTCTCCCTCAAGTGTGCAGAACTTCTCCCTCTTTGTTCTTTTGAGTTTGTGTGATGATGAATTTCTTTCACTTTATTTTCATTCTTCAACCCCATATTTCACAGCTTCAGAACTCTAGACAAGGATCTGGTGCAGGCTCTGTGTTCAGTTCTGCCCCATTCAGATTCCTTCTGATCCCTGAGATCCCTGTCTTTGGTTGTTCTACTGGGTATAGCATGATTCCTTAGTTGTCTAGTCTGTGGGGCTCTTACTCTGGTTCATCAGCCCTACTAAACTCAAAATGTGTTAATTTTTAATTGGTTCAGTGAACCATCAGCTCGTGACCCTCTTATCTGCATCCTGGACTCTCCACTCCTCAGTTTCCCACAATCCAATTCACTATCCAAATGGGATTAGGGGCTAGGGAAGCAGCAGACTGTGTTTCTCTAATGGAGGGTGAGGAGGGAGAGTGTACAGGGAAAGAAGAGGGAAAAAGAGGAGACAGAGAACAGAAACTAACAGAAATTAAAATTAAAATTAAAATATAAAATTATAAACTGAGATAAAAAACAAATATATAGAGGAAAAACAAACAAATAAACAAACACAAACACCTGTATATCCTCACAAAAGGTATCTGAACAGTAAAGTGAATAAGGAAGTAGAGTATACTAGAGAGCTCCTGGTACGATGCTTTTCCCACTCTCCACAGCAGTCTTCAGTCTTCTGAGAAGGCCTTCCCTCTCTTCCTTCAGGTGGCTATCCTTGCTGCAGGAAAATGGATTTTCCCTACCAGTTCTCTTGTTAGAAGCAGTCTGGCTTAGCGAGCTGGGTTTCTGTGCAACTTCTCTCTATGGGGTGGATATGGCGGGTAGTCATGTGGTCTCTTCAGCTAAAGCAGGCCACTGGGTGCTTTCAGAGATTCGCTCTGAGGGATGTTTCACCCCTGTTGTATTGGCAGGGAGGCAGTGCAACTTGTGGTGACCTTCCAAGAATTTTTCCTCCCCCATGGAGTTCAGGCACTGCAATCCCAACTCAGAGATCACTGCCCCAATGCCAATGGCGGGAACAGGTGACTGTGGAAGTTAGAACTTAATGCCGGGCTCTCTATCCATTCATGTGTTCTGAATCCCATTGTGGTCTCATGGCCCGTACACTGTAGTAAGTGGGATAATATTCGACCACTCCCAGTGAATTTGGAGCCTGCCTGCCCATGTGTCAGCCATGTGTGAAATTGCCCTGGCACAAAGCACAGCGTTGCACTCCCTATAGGACCATGGGACTCAGTCACGTCTGCAGCTAACTCCATGGTGCAGTGAGATGATATTGCATCACCCCTGGTGAACTAGAGGCCCGAGTGTCCATGTGCTCATGTGGAAGTTGTGCCATGCAACTGCCCTGCCACTACAGCAGGGAGGGAGCTGTACCTCAGCTAGACTCTGGGCACGCTTCATCGTTGCATGTTCCCCAGCCTCTACTGCGTTCACTCCCTGCACCCATATTGGGTTGGGTGGGATGATAACATTTCACCTCTGGTGGATCTGAGGCCTGCACTCCTATGTGAGGCTTTTGCACCACCATACTCTTGCCACCTGTACAGGCAGTGCCACATAGAGAAGGCCCCTGCGCCTGATGCTTCAGGCAAACTTACCATTTATTCTCTGTGGATAGTGTTGATCATGTCAACAGGATGTTTGTGAGTTGCCAGGATTGTATTCCCTGTAGGATCTGAGCTCCTGTGGATGTGCGCATGGAATCTTTTCTGAGTTGGATTGTCTCAGTGTTCTGCGATCTGGGAAATCAGGAAAATATTTCTTACTGAAATATTTCCATAAGCATTAGGCATCTAATGTTGGATACTTTTGATGAAAATACTACTTACTAGTATCTTCATATATGTATTGATTCTTGATTCCAAAGAGTATTAGACTGTATAAAATATTTAAAAAATCATTTTAACAGATCAGTTTGTTCTTTGCTCAAACTGTGTTTCTCCTTTGAAGGCTACTATCTTCAACACATTTTTTAAAGGAATGGAAACCAAACAAAATATTTTATATGTTAGTGTAATTCTAGTGCATGTATGAAAATTAAATATAGCTTAAGTATCAGAGATGGCCTGCAGCCATAGCCCTGTGGCATACGATCTCGTCAGATCTCGGAAGCTAAGCAGGGTCGGGCCTGGTTAGTACCTGGATGGGAGACCACCTGGGAACACCAGAAGCTGTAGGCTTGGGAGAAGGACCTGGCAACCCCCTCCCCAAAATCAATCTGCCATTGAAAACCCTATGAACAGCAGAGAAGCACTGACAATAGTGTTTCCCCTGTTGTACAGAGGGTCGCTATGA
>VMDO01005856.1:83698-107030 GCA_007922755.1 Pedetes capensis | reverse complement strand
TATCAGAAAGATGTCTATCTATGTTTTATTGACTATGCAAAGGTATTTGATTGTGTGGATCATAACAAATTATGGATAACACTTCGGAAAATGGGAATACCAGAACACCTAATTGTGCTCATGAGAAATCTGTACATGAACCAGGGGGCAGTTGTTTGAATAGAACAAGGAAACACTGAGTGGTTTAAAGTTGAGAAAGGTGTGCATCAGGGCTGTATAATTTCACCCTATCTCTTCAATTTATACACTGAGGAAATAATCTGAGAAGCTGGACTTTATGCGGAAGAATGTGGCATCAAGATTGGAGGAAGACTCATTAACAACCTGCGTTATGCAGATGACACAACTCTGCTTGCTGAAAGTGAAGAGGATTGAAAACATTTACTGATGAAAATCAAAGATCATAGCCTTCATAATGGGTTATGACTAAACATCAACAAAACAAAAATCCTTACAACTGGGTCAGCACGCAACTTCACAATAAATGGAGAAAAGATTGAGGTTGTCTAAGATTTTGCTTTGCTTGGCTCTATAATCAACACCCGTGGAAGCAGCAGTCAAGAAATCAAAAGACGCATTGCTCTAGGAAAAGCTTGTCAAAAGATCTCTTTGGAGTATTGAGAAGCAATGATATCACATTGAAGACGAAGGTGCGTCTGACTCATGCCATGATATTTTCAGTGGCACCATATGGTTGTGAAAGCTGAACATTGAACAAGAGAGACAGAAAAAGAATTGATGCTTTTGAATTGTGGTGCTGGAGATATCTATTGAATATATCATGGACTGCCCAAAGAACCAACAAATCTGTCCTAGAAGAAGTGCAACCAGAGTGCTCCTTGGAAGAAAGAATGGCCAGATTGCATCTTACATATTTTGGACATGTAGTCAAGAGAGATCAATCCCTGGAGAAGGACATCATGTTCGGGAGAGTGGCAGGTCAACACAAAATAGGAAAACCCTCCACCAGATGGATTGACACAGTGTCTGCAACAATGGGCTTAAACATAAATAAGATCAATTGCCTAGCACAGAATCCGCAAGTGTTTTGATCTGCTGTACATAGGGTCGCTACGAGTCGGACTCGACTCAACGGCACCTACCAAGAACAACAACATAGACATTCATGGAATTCTTTCCAGTGGAGGTACAAAACCCCTTGCACTGGGAAAACCAGTTTTATATCTATGTGCATATCATTTCAGTACTTCTGATCTATACATTTGTCTGTTCCATGGACTTTTTTTTGAAGTAATTGTAATAGCTTCCCTTTTAGTTGTATAAAATATTTAACATAGCCTCATTTTTATCTGTATGAAAGTCATGATTTTATTTCTACTTGTGAAAATTATTTTTGATAATATCATATGGTGTATCAAATATTAATTGCCCATAGGACTCAGCATATTCCCAAAAGTGGACAACTTTTAATTTTAATTTTGTGAAATTATACTATATATTTACTTAATAATATTCACATTATCAAAAGAAAAATTGATTCTTTATACTTTGGCATCCAATTCCAAAAGAAACTGAACTAAGCTTCTAATGACTTTAAAGGAAAAACTTAAGTGGGTAATTACCCCAAGACTAGGAAAAATATAATTCAGATAGAAAAAGATAGTGATATTACCTCTTAACTAATAAGTTTTACCAGTGTGAGAAATGATATCATCCACCAAAATTTGTTGTGCTTGGGAAAATAATGGGTAATGTCTATGCTATATATTCAGTTCCATGAGTGGAATCTCAATACTTCATATTGTTACTTTATTTGAAGTGAATTTATAGAGTATTACACTTAACATATAAATGCAAGTAAAAAATATCTGAGAAATGCAACGTTAATCTAAGATTATCCTATGAGTTACCTGAAAGTGTTTCTTTAAAATTGTTTATCTAGGAAATGGAATGTCTGAGAAATAAGCAGGTGGCTTTTGAGGGGAAGCCATGAGACCCTTACCAATATTAATTGCAATGACTGAATACTAACAGGTGCACTCAATTCTCATTAAAGATAAAGACCAATTCTGGACTCTACTGAATAAAGTGCTGTCTCTTATCTGGATTTGTCTGAACACAGAATCTCATTTGGAGTGCAAAATATCACAATATGAAGGGAAATCCAATTGCCTGCAGAATGTATAGCTGAGAAGAGCATTTTTAAAACAAGGGTGGAATTAAAATGCATTACATATGCAATTTATGTGGCAAAATCAAATCAGATGAAAACATAAGAACAATGCATGTGTTTCACACAAATCAAAATACGGACTGCTTAGGGACCAAAGCCAATTATGAATTACACCTGTTTTGCTACTAGTAATTTACTATTATAAATATTGCCATCCAATTTTTACTATCAGGGTATTAGATATTAAGGGTCAAGTTTTAAAAATTTCTTATATTTGAGGTTGTGGATTTCTTAGACATGATATTGCACATAAAATTTAGTAATACCCTAAGTAACTCACTTTTTGTATACTATTGTTAAAGAATAGAAAGCAGAAGTTGCAAGCCAATGCCCAAAAAAGCCAGGCCAGACAAATAAGATTAATAGAGTAGGCTAGGTATAAATTGATAGATAGTGACTCTGCAATGAGGTGTAGACTCTACAACCTATATAAAAGTGAGCATCAGTTATGGATTCCAGCTAAATGTTACCATTGAGAGATGTAGGTCCAACATTGCTTGACTTGATTTACCAAAAGAAGTTTTCATTCTAAGTTTTATGTAAAATTTCCAAATTTTGACAAGTGATTTTAAAAATAATTTTAACATGTCTAGGCCAAATCTACTACCAAATTTTGAATATGAGTTTACCAATTTATAATCTCTGCTTAAGAAACCAGAATATATGTAATAAAAGCACCAAAGTACTATAGTGGATAGGTGGAGAATTAAGTGATTTGAGAAACTCAGGGCCAATTTGAAGCTGATTTAATAAAAGATGGGATTAAATTTTTAGGCTTCTAATTCTTTTTCTGTGTTGTTACTATTTTTCAGCAACTAGCCAAAGTAACTAGAGATGACTACTTATGTATTTGTTTAATTAACTTGTAGTTTGGACCAAATGATTTCTGGATTTTTTTTCACATATTTTGCAAGTGCTCTGTCACTGGGCTGCACCCCACAGCCCATTTTTGTTTTTATTTTTCAGTTTGTTTCAGGGACTCACTAAGTTGTCCAGCCTGCCTTTGGCCTCAAACTCATGATATGCCTGCCTCAGCTTCCCCAGTCTCTGGAATTGCCAGCATGTACCACCACACATGGTGATTTCTAGATTTTCTTCTTGCTCTTACAGACCTGAAAACAACCCGAGTGATACAGAATACTATCTATATGGAAATATGATAGAAATTAGTATTTATTTGACATTAGGGAAATAAAAGGGTGGCTTGAGTTCTTAAGTATTTTTGTAAAACTGAAAGGAAAAAGGGCTAAGTACATTTGTGTGTGTGTGTGTGTGTGTGTGTGTGTGTGTGTGTGTGTGCAATGAGAGCTCTGAAAAAGACCAGAGGCTAAAAGTGGCATTAGAATATTGGTTAGTTAAGGTAGATTTTCTGACTCGTAAGAGTAAGTCCACTAGGAAACTGGGAAACAAACAACTTTTTTGGTATTAAGTCAGTGATTCACCAACAAAGCCAATTGTTCTTTGGGAATCTGTAGTAATTTTCAAATAATATTCCATTTTTAAATTTTATACATCCACTAATAGGAATTTTAAAATGTTGTAGTGCTATGGTTGCTACATGTGTGGAAAGGACATCAAATGAAAGACAAGGGCACAATGAGGGCAGTGAGGAACCAGGGAGAAAAAGAAATGGCTGGCCAATTAAGGAAATTGGTTAATAGATGGGAATATGGAGCAAATAAACCAGATAGAGGAACCAAATTTCTCACTGTCAGAAAAAATATTTGTGAATATGGAAGGGGGAAGAGTAGAATGACTCTGAAGCCCTGAATTGAAAATTGAGGTGTCCTTGTGAACTCATGATTTTTTCAATAAATGTGGCATAGCCACAAATAGACATTAATGTGTGTATTTGTATGTGTTTTTATTTTGTTTACCCACTGAAAAAGATTAAAAGCAAGAAAAACTCAGTAGAAGAGAACACACCGTATATGTAGATCTCAATTTCCAAATACTTTAGAGAAATGACTAATCCCCATGGCAGGATAGACAAAATACAAGATAAACTGAAATACTTCATGCCACAAATTTGTTAAATACTCAAAGAATGCTAGTCATAAATCAAAAGGACTTAGGAGTCAGTTTAAAGGAACTTCCACAGACCGTGTTTGGGACTATGTGAGCATCAAAATAAATGATGATTACAGATTACCACTCAATCAAAGAAAAACCCAGGGGTTATGTTGATGTAAACAAATTAAAAAATAAAGAGGTGGGAAAAGAAATTTCTTCCTCATGGTAGAGTGCTGAATAATTAAATGTATAACAAATAATAGAAAATTATCATTTGACACTCATCATAGTTGTGTTTTTAATTCAAGCAGGTATCAGAAACACATGCCAAGGCTAAAAGACAGATTTTTGCATGATACTGGACATTGTTGTAAGTTCAGAGCATCTCTCCACAGAATACTTATCAATTTCAAAGAAAATTGATGGAGACATTTTAGTGGGAAAACATGATAGACATCAACTAGACCTTCAAATCAAGGATAGCATCACTAGTGGCATGAGGGGGGCATTGTATGTCTCCTGATACAAACCACCAAGAGCCACAGAAATCATTTCTGGGGTATTCTTGCTGCGAAAGGACAGCACAACTCTGTTGTTGTTATTGTTAGGTGCCAGCGAGTAGAGTCTGACTCATGGCAACCCTATGTACAGTGGAAAGAAACACTGCCCAATCCTGTGGCAGGCATACATTCTTATTTGTGTGAGTCCATTGTTATAGACACTGTGTCAATCCATCTGGTGGAGGGTTTTCCTTTTTTTTCAATGACCTACCATTCTCCCAAACATGATATCTTTCTCCGGGGATTGGTCCTTCCTGACTACATGTCCAAAACATGTAAGACACAGTCTAGCCATGCTTGCTTCCAAGGAGCACCCTGGTTGCACTTCTAGGACAGATCTGTTGGTTCTTTTGGCAGTCTATGGTATATTCAATAATTGTCTCCAGAAAAGCACCAACTCTAGAGATGAAGAAATGTTGGGTGGGGCACACTGAAAACATGATGCAAAATGAAAAACTTAATTTTTAAAAAATTTGTCAAGGTCATGAAAAAACAGAAAGGTAGAAAAAGTGTTCTAGATTGAAAAGGACTAAGAAGATGTTACACTACTCACAATGTGTGTTCTTGGACTGAGTCATGTATCAAACCAGAAAAGAAATATTGGTATAGTTGACAAAATCTGAATGTGGTTTGTAAATCAAACAGTGGTGTTTAACCCATGTTGATTTCTTTTTCTTTTTTCATTTTTTTATCCCCCACATTAGTACTGGGGGATGGAACCTAGGGCCTTGCACGTGCTAGGCAAGTGCTCTACCACTGAGCTGCTCCCTGAGGCCCTTTTTCATTTTTTATTTTGAAACAGGCTTTTTCCTCTGGCCTTGGACTCAAGGTCCTCAATCCTCTCGCCTTAGCCTCCAAATCACTAGGATTATAGGCATGTGCCACAGTGCCAGGCTTTCAGTGTTGGTTTCTTGATTTGGATAATTATGTATATTATGTTGGAGAGTATACTGACTTATAAAATGCACACTGAATTTTTAGATATCATGAGACATCACATCTACAATTTGCTATCAGGATCCTTGTTGTTGAGATCCTAGAGAGTACCACCAAGGCAGGGGCTTATCTAGCCTGCCTAGAGGACCAACATCTATCCTCCAGAGCCTGGGATATCCCCAGGGGATAGAGAGGAAATAAGGTCCATCTAGCACACCTGGAGGGTTGATCAATGGCCTGGGGCAAGATGGCCCTCAGTGATTTCAGTATCACTCCTC
The DNA here is from genome assembly GCA_007922755.1 of Pedetes capensis. NCBI lineage: Eukaryota > Metazoa > Chordata > Mammalia > Rodentia > Pedetidae > Pedetes > Pedetes capensis. The sequence goes on along the minus strand of VMDO01005856.1, from coordinate 101,049 downwards.
ATTGGTTGTGCCCAGACCCTTGCACTCTCGCATGATTGGTTGATTGCCATAAGCACCATCTTGAGGCAGTTAGGGGCAGTTACCCTAAGCCTATATAAGGACAGTGCACAGGTCACTAGGGACACAGCCATACCATTGCACAGCAGCCTTCTTACAGACCATTACCATCTGATAGAAGAGCCATAATCATCATCACATGAGAGATAGAGACATCAGAGGGACCAGAGGGAAGAAAAGAAGACCATCACCACCACCACCTAGCTACACCAGATGTACAAGCAAGCTGAGGATTGCTTCCATCAGGCCCAGCACAGGAGGCAGAACCCGAGGATAGTCTCCAGGCCCAGCGCCTGAGGCACAAGAGCTCCAGCCCCTGCCAGTTCTTGTGTTTCTGATGTTCCAGATCCTGTATCCCTGTACCTGTGTTCCAGTTCCTGTTCCTGTATAATAAAGTTATTACCCCTCTTGTGGCTAGCCTCTCAGAACCTCTTTGTCCTAGTCACAGGTAACTAGACCAGTCCTGCGGGTTATCCCTGAGAGTGGAGGCATTTTTCGCTATACCTTATAACTTTACGGTAAGTGAAATAATTCAAATTAAATAAAAGTTACAGAGCAAGAAGCCACTTCTAATAAACAAAAGTAAAAGATGAATGAAAGGAAAATGTTTACCCTTATATTTTTAAAAAAACTTTTCCAAAGAAAAAGGTAACAAAATTTTATAATTTGGATTTCTATTTTTGGTTTTAATTATGTTATTTATTATAGAAATATGAATTTCCACATGTAGAAATATGTGGAAATAATCCCAAATACTCATTCTCTAAACAACTCAATTTCCTGCAGTCATAGCCCTGTGGCTTCTGATCTCATCAGATCTCGGAAACTAAGCAGGTTAGTACTTGGATGGGAGACAGCCTGGGAACACCAGATACTATAGGCTTGGGAGAAGGACCTGGCAACCCACTCTCAAAAAACAATCCACTGATGAAAACCCTATGAATAGCAGAGAAGCCCTGACAAGGGTGTCTTACCTGTTGGACCGTAGGTTCGCTATGAGTCAGATACCTACTCGGCAACACCTAACAACAAACAACTCAATTAAAGGTAAAGCAGAAATGGCAAGATTGGGTTAACTTTAATGTTTGTAAAAATTCCTCAGCAAATTAAAATTTACCATAGATGTGGAATGCTCAGTCAGGACCACATAAATATAGCTCACAAAGTCAAAACTATAGGCATAAATATCCCGAGAGTAAATGATAACCACACAACTCTACCAAGTGATATTTCCATAAGCTGTAACTTTAAACTTTATATGTTAAGAAGATACCTTTTTAAAATAACTCTGGAAATCTTTAACATTGAAAATGAATGTATGTCCAGAATTTATGGAATGCTCACTAAAAAGACATCTACAACTACAGTAAATTTGTTTCTGAATTGATCCCCCATTACCCTAATATATTTCTACCCCTTTCCGGTTATCTTCTTGCTCTTATATATTCCTCCCTTCTATACAACATTCTGCTCTTATTGTGTACTTTTTCCATCAATTGTATGTTGTTGTTTGGTGACATTGAGTAGAGTCTGACTCATAGTGACCCCATGTACAACAGAACAAAACACCCTGACACAGTGCCATGCCCAGTACTATGTCAGTGCTTCTCTGCTATTCATAGGGCAGATTGTTTAGGGAATGGTTTTCCAGGTCCTTCTCCCTAGCCTGCAGCACCTGGTATTACCAGGTGGTCTCCCATCTAAGGACTAACCAGGCTGATCCTGCTTAGCTTCTGATATCAGGCAGGATCAGATGCCAGGGTCTTATGGCTGCAGGTTCCAATTGTATGTTGTTGTTGTTGTTGTTGTTGTTGTTGTTATTGTTGCTGTTGTGTGCTGTCACTATAGAGTCAGGTCTGACTCATAGCGACCTTCATAGGGTTTTTAGTGATTGTTTTGGGGTTGCTTTGGAAATGAATTGTAATGTCCTTCTCCTGCCCAATTATATATTCAGTCTTAAATCCACTTTCAAATGGCAAAGAGAATCCCATCAGTATCTCTTTCTTTGAGACTACATGCACATTTCCCCATCCATATTTAGCTTAAATTGACTTGATTTAGTTTATTTATTTGATTATATTTAGTTTTATTTGACTTTCTTTGGCTTTCTTAACACTTGATAGTCAATTTCTTTAATCAAATATCATGGGCTGTGTAATCAAGATCATACTGAAGGTAGAAATTGTCATAATTTCATGTATGTGAGGCCACTAATATGATATTTTCAGGAATAACTAGACAAGATACAAAAGAATATCATTCCCACTCCTTCAGATATGATCTCAGGAAATTCTTAACTTTGGTTTACTGACAAAAATATTCTCAAGAATTTCTGAATTGAGACTTCATTGGGAATAATGAGATTTGTCCATGAGTCATTGACATAAAATAGTCCACTTATGCAAGTATCTAACTAAAATATTTCCCTATTTGAGTAGAATTTTTGAGAAAATACAAGGAGTTTCTTCCTAAATTGTGCTCATTTTCTCTTTAGATTATTATTATGAACATCAATGTGACAAACACTCCAAGTACATCTCCAAATATTTATCCCCTGTCTGTTGGTAAAGACTCCAGGTTTTAGGGTTATACTTCCTACCTCCACCTTCCCCTTGCCACTGGAGATGGGAAGGAAATCTAAGGCACTATGTATTTTCCTTTGCTATACCCATACTTACTGGTTCACAGATGACTTCTATTCCACATGGGACAATAAGACTGCAGAATGTATTTACTTGGGACTTCTGAAAAAAAAATAACCCTTCCTAAATCTTTCTGGACATAGTTGTTAATCTCCCAGGACTTCCCTACTAGAAATTAGCAGCCACAGACCAACTATAAGAGTAGTCAGATGCGATACAAAATAGCCTTAGTATGGTGCTTGTTACAAAATTAGAATGCAGAATAAAATGAAGATAACCAGCCTGTGATGACATTATTGAGCAATTGATTCAAAGCATCATCCATGATGTCAGTGATGCCTGCAGGGCCAATAACAGCATTTGTCCATTATATAAGATGATTCAGAAATTTTTCATTTAATTTGTAATAATCTCTTGTCTCCTGTTAGTTATTACTCTATAGGCTAAAAACTTAATCACTAACATATGAGATTGTTGACTAGTTTCCTTTCCTCCTCAGTGAACTTCAAGAAGGGGCCTGTTCCTCAGGCTTCAGTTTCCCTCCTTATTTCCTCAGGAATGATTTCCTAGACCTACATCAAAGTCAAATTACTTTGTTAAGTATTCTTATCGAGCACTGGTATATGCCAGACCCTTTACTAAGAATTTTACCTGAACTAACAAATTTTATCCTCACATCAACCTAACTTTACAAACTCCATTTTCCCTATTTAATTTGGTTTGTGCTGCTATAGTAGAATGCCCAAGAATGGGTAATTTATAAAGAACAGAAATTTATCACTCTCAGTTCTGGAGGATCAAGGCAAGCCAAGGTCTGGTGTAGGTTTCCTTGCTGCATCCTTGCATAGCAGAAAGGCAAGCCTCTTTTATATAGGCTATCACCCTCTTAATGAGAGAGATGCCTCATCACCTGCTAAAAGCCTACCTCTTTATACCACCACATTGGCCACACCTATCCAAATCATAACACAAATGAAGAAAGTGAGGCACAAAAGAGTTAGTAAGTAGAACATGGGTCTCTATGAGTTGGACCCTACTTGAGGGAACCTAACAAGAACACAACAAGCAGTACACATTCACAAAATGAGAAAGGGTTGAGAGTGGGATTTAAAGGAGGGCAATTTAAAGTCTTCTCTATACCTACTGTATTAAATAACCATGTTGCTTATCCTCAGAATACTTATCTCACTTGGTCACTAAACATTTCTTAACACAATAGTTGAATCAACAGTCAGTCCTCCCACTTGACTCTAAGTTCCATATGATCAGAGAGCCTATCTAATTTGGTTCATGGGTGTCTTCTCAACCGTCAGTACAATGCTAGTTTCTTAATAGGCACTCAGTACGCCCTTGTTAAGTGAGAGAGAGAGAGAAAAAAAAGAGGCAAGGTAAGGAAAGAGGAAGAGAGAAAAGGAGGAAAAGGAAGGAGAGAAGGTGAGAACAAAGGAGAAAAAGGAAGGAAAGAGGGTGAGATCTGAGCAACACTGAGAAAGAAATGTATGAATTATAATTAAGACTATTTTACTGAGAGAGAGGCCTTTTCTGCTTGGTACTAAGTAGCTGGGTTTACCAGATAAATGAGCTTCAATTGCACTTCATGTCCAGTAGTAGTTGTCTTGTCGCCATGTAATTCAGCAAATATCTACCCTTAAGGTCGTGAGGAAAGCTAAGGAAACACATTAAGAATATAAACCCATCTTTAAACTTACAGGGACAAAAATCAAAAGAATGAACTTAAAACTAGCTGCATGCTCAAGCTTTAAATATTTAGAATGTTGTTGTTGTTGTTAAGTGCTGTCGAGTCGGTATCCAACTCATAGCAACCCTCATAGGGTTTTCAATGGCTGACTGTTTCGGGGTTGCCTTGGGAGTGGATTGCCAGGTCCTTCTACCATTTTTGCAGTGCTGGGAATTGAAATCGGGACCTCAGAGACTGCAGTGCAGTGCTCTACCAACTGAGCTAAATCCCAGCCCCAAGTATTTAGAATAGAGAATAAAAATCTCCCATGAGAGCTGAAAGACCCTATAAATGAGTAAAACAAGGGATGAAGGATAGTCTATATTTGTTATCTATTGCTGTGTAACTAATTATCCTAAAACTTGTTGTTGTTATTATTAGGTGCTGTCGAGTTGGGTCCAACTCATAGCGACCCTCATTGAGGTTTCAATGTCTGATTGTATCCTAAAACCTAGCAGCTTATAACAGCACACATTGCTTATCTCATGTTTCTGAGTCAAGTATACCTTAGTTGAGGCCTCCACCTCTGATTTTTTTTTTTTACAGGGATGCAATCAAGTTTCTTTGATGCAGTTTCAGTCATCTCAAGGTTCAAGTGGGGCAGGATCTGCTTCCAAGGTCATTCAATGGTTGTTGATAGGATTTAGTTCTGTGAAGCATTAAGAGAGGCTGCCTTCAGTTGTTCACCACATGGGACTCTTCTTCCTGGCAGCTTGTTTCACCAAAGGCATCAAGTAAGGGAGTCTGCTACCAAGACAGAAGTCAGTCTTTCATAACTCTATATGGAAGGGTTGTCTTCTTGTTTGGGCCACACTTACTCATTAGAAGTTGAGTCATTGTGTCCAGCTCACACTCAATATGAGGGGATTACTCAAAGGCATGAGTACCAGGATGTAGGCATCAAGCATCCAGCATAATGCATTGTCCTTCCTGTAGTTTAAAAAACTCTGTATAAATTATATGATGTATTAAAGTAACTATATATATTTTTATCTTAAGCAAAGGACTACACAAGTATAAAATATCAGTATATACTAATTTATATAAGTATATAAATTCTTACAAAATCCTTTGTCTTTCAAAGAAAGGGGCTCAAATCACAAACTAAGACAGTAAGAAATTATATTCAATTAAAATATATCCGTACAGCTGGGTATGGTGGACACCTATAATCTTGGTGATTCGGGAGGCAGAAGCAGGAGGATGGCGAGTTTGAGGTCAGAGGCAGGCCCTTTCTCAAGATAAAATATTTAAAAAGGAGTTTGGGGTGGAGCTCAAAGGTAGAACACTTGAAAATGATGCAAGAGGCCCTGGGCTCAGTCCTTCAGTGTTGGAAAAATAAATTAATAAACATAATTTAATTAAATGTATGAATATAATGCATTTTATTTTTTAGTTGTGTGATATGAGATGAAATTATGTTTCCACCCTACCTCTACATTCTAAAGAGTTTTTAATAAATAAGTATTAAAGACAAAGAAGATAATTCAGTTTATAAGGAGCAGACAGGTACAAACTGAGAGAAAATAAAATAAGGCTTAAATAAATGGTAAATCGGTTGTTGTTATTGTCATCATTGTTATTGTTGCTAGGTACTATTGAGTCAGATCCAACTCATGGCAAACCTAAGTAAAATGGAATGAAGCACTACCCAGCACTGCATCATGCACATGCTCTTTTTATGTTTGAGCCCATTTTTGCAACTACTGCATTTCTTCTCATTTTTAGTTGTGCCATATCAGTAAAAGAAGATCCCCAGGGACTCTATTCCAAATCATCATTAACATCAACTCCACCTTGAAGAAGCAGCTCTTCCCCAGTCATCATTTGAATGATTTCCAGCCTAGGAGGGCTCATTTCCAGCACTGTATTTGACAGTGCTTCTCTGCTATTCATAGGGTTTTCAGTGGCTAATTGTTTTGGGAATGGGCTGCTGGGTCCTTCTCCAGAGTCTGTCTTAGTCTGGAAGCTCAGTTGAAGCCTGTTCACCATGTGTGGTCCTGCTAGAGTTTGAGATACTAGTGGCATAGCTTTCAGCATCAGAGCAATACACAAGACCCCACACAAGATTTCCAGACCTAAGAGTCCTAATGTCAAGAAAATCACTGGAGGAATCCTCCCCCAGCTTTTGGCATGGAGAGGAGATTGTCTCCCATACCAAAACCTGTGTGTCCCTGGGCTACATCCTAAAGATATGGCAGGAGCAGAAGAAGACCATGAGTACTTCTAGGATATTACAAGGTCATTATGCCTACATATTGCACTTAATATTCAAAATATGAAACTTTTTTTCAGAAGAGCTTTTTTACATTTACAAATACCATGTATGAATTTGGTATCTTGTACTTTTAATTGGCCTGAAGTTTGGATGCAGCTTTGTCAGTAAGGATTACATTAGTTTAAGATACAGCAAAACAATTGAATGAATGTCAAATTATAATGCAAAGAAAACTGGCAGAGCACCTACCCTGAAGTAGAGACTTAAGCCACAGGTTACTTTATGGGGTTTTGTTAAGGACATCATAACGGGTCGCAGAACACACCCTACAAGTATGTATTTTCTTTCTTAACCTCTATTTTAGTAGATAGAGGAAATAAACTAGGCAAAGACTGAAAGGCAATATAAGAGAAAGAAAATATGGAGAGAGGCGGCAAGAAATTACACCGAAAATATCTACACTGAGATGTAAGGCAGGAAAAGAAACCAGGCCTCTGTGTATCCCCTCACCCTTCACAAATGTAAAACAAAACAAAACAACAACAACAACAACAACAACAATACTACAGGGTATAATTGACATGCATCAGGATATTCAATCATTTTTATTTTCTTGCAAACTGGAAATGGCAGGAAATATCTATCAGAATTTCAGGATAGAAAGAGACTTAAGCATTAATCCTATGTGGCGTTTTTGTGGAATCAACCTTAAGTTCATGGGAGATCATCAAGATACTGTTCTTAAAATCAATCCTGCCAAATTAGTGCAAATAAGGGGGTAGCATAATAATTATATTGCTAAATCACTATGCAGAGTATTGTCATTAAAATGACGTAAGTACTAATATTTTACACTTGCACAGTCCATTTTTTAAACATCTCCCAACTGTTTATCATCCAACAACTAATAACCATCTATGGACCCAAAAATATTTAAACATTTCAAGATTAGGGGAGTAGGGAAGAAACAAATGAGAGTGGTATGTGTGTATGTGGGGGGAAGGAAGCAGAAGGCCTGAGAAGACATGTAATGCAGCTATAGATCTGATACACGACTCATTCCTATCCTCCTCATGGTCCTTGAAAACAAAGAATCCATTTAATATCTTTAGAGACAGAAAAGTCAGTGCTTGAGGAGTCATTAATTGACTAAATATATTATATTTCCTTATTATAAAATTGAAATTTATAATGTCCACCATTAATGTACTAGACCTAATCTATATTGTCCTTTTGGAGACATACACACAACACACACACACACACACACACACACACACACACACACAGGACAATGCACAAAACAAAACAACTATGATGATTTTCACCAAACCTCTTCTCTAGATTAACTAGTTCTCCAATGTCAATCAAAATATTTTGTTCTCCTTATAGCCATATCCTGGATATGGTCCAGTTGATTCCTCAAATTACTTAGGTCACAAATGATGATATCATTTCGAGACCTGAAAGTCCAAATGTCTTTTAAATCACTTGAAGAATCTTCTCTGTAGCCTTATAGCCTTATAGTTTTCATTTACTGGTACAGAACAGAGTACAGCTCTGTCCTAACATGTCATTTTCCCTAATTTTCCTAATGTAATGGAGGATACATTAAGGTGGGTTCAAATGGGCACCCTGTAGGCTTCTCTGTTGGGAAGGTTAAAGAGAAATAAGGACTTAGTCAGATATTCATATTGAATATAAGCTATAATTGGGAGCCACTTCTATAGCCTGAGAAAGGGAGTCACGTCTATAAAATGATATGAGATTTTTGACTTCTCTAGGTAATGAAACTACCTTCCTTCAGATATATGATTATTTTGACACTGGTAAAAGTAACATTTAAGTGAATGAATTAGTATGGGAAACAGAAGAAATGGACTTTTTCTAGGATTTAATTCCTAAAATATTCACAATTTTTTATAATTTCATTCTTCCCAGGCCCATGTAGAAAGGAAAGACTATTATACAATTTCTAAAGGCCTTCGGAAGGGATCACTAGAAAGGAATAGGCAGTAAGGAGAAGGGGTGAGAAAGAAAGGCTTGCTGATGAGCTGATGGCAAAATAATTGAACCCGACCTGTGTGACAAAGGAAAAATTTCCCAAAGACAATGGAGATAAAAATCTACAGATTTCTTGAGGCGTAGGAACTTGTGCACACCCTTTGTGATAGCTACATCTATAAATTGTCATAATATCCCAGTGTAATCTGTTTGATACAGAAAGCTTAGGCCAATTTTATGCATTGAATTCTCTGGCCACCACATTCCCTGGGAAGATGGAAGAGCCTCAGAGTGCACGACAGTGCCATGCCTTGTGGGCAGCCAGATATTAATTTTCAGGGCTTCCAGTTAGAGAAAATCTCTTGTGCTCCATATTTACTCCAAAAGAAGTAGAGTGGGAAGGGGATCTGCCAGCTTGGGATAGCTTTAAGTGATCAGCCAGTGCGGATAATGAACATTTTATCACTGACTGCCATGGTCAAAAACAGAAGCTCCTCCCCCAATTTCCTGGATTACATAAGAACTCCAGTCTTTTGTACAAACTGGAAGGGGAAGTTAATGGGGATCAATAATGATCCCCACTAGTAATGGGGATCAATAATGGTGGAGTGTCATACTTTTATTTCACCAAAATTTAATTTCATGTATTTGAACAAATTAAATTTTATTTAGCGAAATGAAAGAATGAAACATTCTTTTCTGCCATAATTTGGATCTTGAATATCTCCAAAAGGCCCATGTGTTGAAGGCTTGGTCCCTAGCTTGTGGCCCTAATAGAAGATGGTAGAAACTTTAGGAGATGGAGCCTAGTGGAAGGAAATTAGGTCTTTGGGAATGTGAACCTGGCCTTTCCTTATCCTTTCTCTTTGCTTCCTGGCTTCCCAATTTTCTACCACATGCTCCTGCCATGATGTAATTTGCCACCACAGGCCCAAAGGCAATAGAGCCAAGAGGCTATGGACTGAAACCTCTGAAACCATGAGACAAAATGAACTTTTTATCCATATATGTTGATTATCTCTTTGTTACAGCAATGGAAAGCTAACATACCCTCCATATTGTGTGGGAAAATTAAATCTAATACATGATTTTAGAAGTAGGACTGAAGAAACTTATGTTTGAAGAAGTTAAGCTGTTTACCCATAAACATACCCATTAAAGTGCAGTTGAACATTGGATAACACAGATTTGAACTGTTTGGGCCCAGTTACATACAGATTTTGTATGATGTACAGATGAACTGGATTGCCTAGAAATAGTGAAAAATTCAAGAAAATGTTAGGCTTGCCATGTATGCATAAAATACATGTAGAAAATAGTCTATTTTTATTATATACTACCATAAAACATAAATGAAACTGTTTAAAAGTTAAAACTTGTCAAAACTTGTTGTTAGGTGGCGTTGATTCCAGTCTGACTCATAGCAACCCTATGTACACCAGAACGAGAAACTCCCTGACACTGTGCCATGCCCAGCACTATTGTCAGTGCTTTTCTGCTATTCATAGGGTTTTCAATGGTGAATTGTTCTGGGAGTGGATTGCCAAGTCCTTCTCCCTACATGCAAACCTTACATGGCACCATAACAGTCAAGAGAAGTGTAACGAAATATACATATGCAGTATTATTCACTACTTATAAAATAAACTGTAGATGTACCATCTGAGTGTAATAATTTTGTAGCTCTCTACTGTTGCTATTGCAGTGACTCAAGTTTTGTCAGTATCTTGAAACACTACATGATGTTACTCATATCCCAGGGAGCAGTTCCTCTCTCCAGGAAATTTCTCATCACAGTAAAAGTGATCTCTTAAGTTCTCTCACATTTTTCACTCTATATAGTACAGCCTGTATATGGCCTGCAGCCATAGCCCTGTGGCATCAGATCCCATCAGATCTCAGAAAGCTAAGCAGGGTTGATCCTGGTTATTACTTGGATGGGAGACTTCCTGGGAAGACCAGGTACTGCAGGCTTGGGAGAAGGACCTGGCAACTCTCTCCCCAAAATCAATCTGCCTTTGAAAACCCTATGCACAGCAGAGAATCACTGACAATAGTGTTTCGCCTGTTGTATGTAGGATCACTATGAGTTGAATACCAACTCAACAGCACCTAACAACAACAACAACAACAATATAATACATACAACATACATAATGTATTCATGGGTAAGGCTTCTTGTCAGTAGCGGGCTAGTAGTGGTGAAATTCTGGGGAAGCCAAAAATCATATGTAGATTTTGGACTGCATAGGTGTCAGCACTTCCAAACCCCATGTTCTTCAAGTGTTAGCTGAATTTCCAAACTTGATTACATAACTCTTTTTCAGGAGATGTTTAACTAGTTATTACAATTTTCTTTCATCAATCATGTAAAATAATTTGTTGTTGTTGTTGTTAGGTGCCGTTGAGTCGGTATCAGACTCATAGCGACCCTCTGTACAACAGGGGAAACACTATTGTCAGTGCTTCTCCGCTGTTCATAGGGTTTTCAATGGCAGATTGATTTTTGGGAAGGGGTTGTCAGGTCCTTCTCCCAAGCCTACAGCTTCTGGTGTTCCCAGGCGGTCTCCCATCCAGGTACTAACCAGGCCTGACCCTGCTTAGCTTCTGAGATCTGATGGGATTGGATGCCACAGGGCTACGGCTGCAGGCAAAATAATTTAGGGCTGGCCTTTAACTCCCCAAAATAAAATATTATCAGGCTAAAATAATTATCAAGAAAATAGTGAGAGAAATGACATTGTTTTAACTTTGAGACAATGATAATTTGACATAGTAAACTTCAATAAGACATCTCTTTAATATTGGTTTCCATATCAATATTAATAACATATAAATAAGAAAGAAAGAACAATAAGAATCATCATTAAAATCCTCTTAATCTGCCAGGCACAATGGCACATGCCTATAATCCCAGTGACCCAGGAGGCAGGGCCAGGAGGATAGCAAGTTCAAGGCCAGGCCAGGGGTAGGCTGCGTAACTTGGTGAGACTTTGTCTCAAGATAAAAAATAAAATATGAACAGTGGTGCTGCCCAGTAAAAGAGCACTTGCAAAGTGTGCTCAAAGGACTGGGTTCAACCCCCAAGTACCACAAAAGAAAATCCTATTATTTTATTTATTGTCAATATTAATTATTGATTAAATGGAAATACATATTTTTATTAGTTTTTAGTACATAGTGATAATTCTGTTGCCTTTGAATTTCCAAAACTATGTTTAAATTTAGTGAACTTTATCTTTTTAACCATCAATATCTTTCAATAACGTTACATACAGAGGGTTCATTCAAACAAGCCTTCAATAATTGTTATTCAGTTCCTTTTGGATATGAAGTCATTCTGTAACATGAACAATTTTTAGAAAAATTAAAATTCCCCAGGTAAAAGTTATAAAGATGACAAAGTAGTAAAGTACTTTTTCCCTCAAATGTCCTCCCTCTCTCGCTCTCTTTCTCTCTTTCTCTTTTGCTATCTCTCTATCTAGAATGCTGGGATTACCTGATATCAACCACCAGACACTAGAATTACCTCATTTCCTACTATGGGCTGACATTTTTAAAGTTATAAACATACTAATGAATCAGTATAGATGGACCTTGAAGCAGAAGCTAGATGGTTGGAAAGATGAGCAATATTCTTCTTATCTGGTGGCTTCTCTGAGACGCTGGAAATTTGGTGGCAATCGGTGTCATTCACTGGCAGTTGCCAACCAACTGTGCATTGCCTTATGGAGGGAAACAGTTCAGGATAGTGGGAGATGGGAGTGGCTTATATATAAAGTAAACTCTTATAAACCCCAGAAGATCAAAGCTGGAACCAAACAAGTGAGAATTGTTCACTTAGAGGGTCATCTATGGAGAGTCTTCAAGGGGAATTACAAAGCTTGCTAATTCCATTTGAGATTCAACACTAACCCAGAAAAAAAATATAGAAACCAAGAAGTGGCCAATTTCCAGTTTCCAAAGAGTTGAAGAGAACGTGTCACATTTGTCTTCCCTCTGAAGCAAGTACCAGTTACATGGCCACATTATTTTATGAGTCAGGCCCCTTGGCATTTTGGTATATCAGAGAGGTTGAATTCCTAAGCAGAAGGGAGGTAATAATAATTCTGAAAGAAAATCAGAAAAGTGTATCTAATTTGTCAGACAAGATTCAAAACTCTTAAAAGAAGCTACTGAGTAAAGGATGAGAGATAGAAGAAGAAGAGAAAGAGAAGTCTCATTTTCCTGTAGCTACTCTGTAGGTATGCACAGAACAAGGAGAGAACAAAGGAGGGACACCACTGGAGAGATATTGGCATAAAAAAACATAGCCATAGGAATGGATCTGGCCTCTCTCAAATAGAAGCTACAAACAGAAGTCACTTGAGGAATGCTTGTTGAATGAATGGATGATTAGATTTATAAAGAACATCAATTCCTAAGTTCTAAGACACCTGATATTCATCTAAGAGGAGTCAAGATGCTAAACGTGCTTGATGCTATCAAAGAATGACCAAAATGTAGGTGCACTGTGTTTCTGAAGTACATGTTCAGGACATCATAATTCATCCCCTCCTGATTCAACTGAGAAATAACACCTCCAGAAGAAGTCAGGAAGAAAATTAAAGAATATTTAAAAGTATCCAGGAATACACATGAGAAATAAATAATTTGCAAGGGAAATAGAAAAAAATGCAAACATGTATAATCTTGTTGTTAGGTACCATCAAGTCAAGTCCAACTTATAGTGACCCTCATAGGGTTTTCAATGGGTGATTGTTTTGGGGTTGCTTCAGGAGTGGATTACCACCTCCATCTCCCATTTTTGCAGTGCTGGGGATTGAATCCATGTCCTCAGAGAGTGCAGCATGGCACTCTACCAACTGAGCTAAACCCCAGCTCATATGTATAATCTTAGAATGTCATATATTAATGCACACAACATGGAAAAATAAAGCAAAGTTGAGATTCATAACGCTGGGTAACAAGTAGTAATTGGTAAGTCTTTAGGATAAAACTTAGAATTTTATAAAATAATATAAAAATATTATGTATGTTAATGAATAGGAACAGATAATTTGGAGAAAAAAAGAAGGAAAATCAGGTGTGGTGTTGCACATCTGTAATATCAGCTATCGGGAGACTAAGGCAGAAGGGTCATGAGTTTGAGGCTAGCCTGGGTTACGCAGAAAGACCTTATCTCAAAAAAAAAGGAAAAACAAAATTAAAGGGAAAGAGGTAGATTGGTGCCAAATATCTAGAACATAACTTGTTCCTGTTGTTGTTGCTGTTAGGTGGTGTCAAGTTGGTACCCCACTCATAGCAACCCTATGTACAACAGGCCAAACACTATTGTCAGTGCTTCTCGGCTATTCAAAGGGTTTTCAATAGTGGATTGATTTTTGGGAGTGGAATGCAGGGTCCTTCTCCCAAGCCTACCACATCTGTTATTCCCAGGTGGTCTCCCATCCAAGTACTAAATAGGCCAGACCCTGCTTAGCTTCTGAGATCTGACACCACAGGACTATGGCTGCAGGCTTATCTTGTTCCTAAAATACATGAAATATATAATATCTAAAATATGGTGGGTGATTAATAAATATCTGTTAAATAAGTTAATGAAGAAACAAATCAATAAAACAAACGAGATTTCAAAATAAATAGAAAAATCCTGCTGCAGAAAAATAGACTTAGATGGATAAAAATTCAAAATATTAGCAAAAAATTTTAATGTGAAAAATTTGGCAGAAAGTGACAATATATTGGAAGTCAATGTAATTTGACACAGTCATATTAAACCATATAATTTTAAGATAGACTAAATCATCCCAAAGAAAATAAAATAGATTTTTTTAAATAAGGGCTAATTGAAATTAAGGATTTAACAAAGGACAGGGATAGAATCAGCTAGTCACAGACAAGTCATGTGAATCCACAGGGAATTTCTAGGGACTGTCAAACTTCCTGGACTAATGGTTTCCAGCTGAGGCAGCTGACATGCATTCTTCCATGTCAGGGAACAAAGGGGGAAAGATCCATATGTTATCCTTATGCTCCTTACCTTTGTGTTTGAGCATAAAAACTCACATCTCATCCACCCGTGACTTCACCACTCTAAAAACAATCACAGAGGACTGGGGTAGCTCCTCAAATGCACTGCTAAACAACATGCCACTGCTATCATCATCTTGACTGTAACAGTGTGCCATCAGACAACTCTGGTCTCTCAGATCTCTAAAATATTAATTCACACTACCTAGAAATTCATGATCAAGGAAGATGAAGCCTGTGGGAGATCACTGCATAAAAAGAAACTAGAGTAGTGATATGACCACATGAAGGGCACAGATGCTGTACTTGCTATAATGTGCCAATTGCACACCCTAAAATTGGCCTAGAGAAAAGATGGAGCCATAATGGGGGACTCTAACTCAAGATTCTAAGCTAAAACCAGTATATATCTGACAGGTTTTTATGTTTTCACTTCCTTCCCAAGGAAGGCATAGGAAGCAGTAAGGAAACATAATGCTGTTGCAGAAGAGGAAGTTTGTTTTAAAGCTGAATGAGAATGTGTTATCATGATAACATGGAACCATGGCAGGAGTGGGAAGAATGACTAAAGATAGCTGATTGCAATAAGCTTGAAGAAAAATAAGCATAATCCTCTCCCTGGAGATTCTAAGATGAAAGACAACTCAAATAGAGGTTAGAATCTTTACAATGCAAGCTGAGCTATCTGCAAGAGTAATAAATCAGGGGGATAACTAAGGAAAATTGAATTTAAAAACAAGTTCATAAAGGAAAAAAAGACAGAAACAAATTTTAGAAAATTCTCCTGACTTTAATAACAAAGTTATCAAAGTCACGGACAGTGGGGGATAATGGAAAGATTTCTCCCAAATGTAAAATTGAAGGTTAGATGGAGAAGTGTAGAATAATGGAGGAGATAAGCCATTTGCAAGAAGAACCCAGTCTAATTGATAATCTGTAAATGGAACTGCTGACTTGAGTGCCCTTCAGGAAAGCATGTCTGGAATGTGATTATAAGTAAGCAAAGCTTAGACCTAATCAACTGTATGCTCTCTCCAGAAAAGAATGCATTAACAGAAGGTGGTGGTTGATTAACACAGAGCCTAAAATTTATGGACTTAGTTACCAAGAAGTAACTAAGATCAATAGATCCCAACCACTGTCCTGTTAGAATGCCCTGCTCAGATCTAAGCCTTCTACTTCCTTCGTGCATTTACTATTCCTTTCCAAGTTCCTTAACATTTGTGTTCGTGAACATTGCCAACCCTGTTTTTTTTCCTGAAATTTTGAATTTTATGATTTAGCATATGGAAAGTTTCATTACACTCAACATACCAGGCTGCAAGTCCTCACTCTGTAGTTATCAACTTTATGTCCTAATAGCAAGTTACTTAACAAGGTTAAGTAAATTAAGTAACTAAGTTTATGATGAATAAATGAAAGAGTATTTGTGAAAACCTGCTCAAAACTCTAAAGCATTATGGAGATATCATATTGAGCATTGCTACTTCAATCTTTGCAATTTTCTGAATTGAGTATTAATTGCTTTAGGGATTATTATTATTTTTTGATCTCTGACAGATGAAGTACCTGAGAAACTTCTTCCTTTGGTATGAACAGTAACCTTGAGTCAACCTAGGAGTGATTGTACAGCTATTGCCACAAAGTGCTTTTGTGCTTGGTACTCAAATAAACCTACCTGGAACAAAAGTTAGGTTGGTCTTCTCTAAAAATATGTCACCCCCGAAAGCTGGCCCAACCTGTTGAGATGGCTCTTTTTCATGAAATGCACACAGAGCATAGGTTTAGCCAATTAATAATTTCTGAAGTTGTTTTCTTTTCCTCTTTGCTACTGCTGAACAGAATGGTTCTGATGAAGCCATTCCACATCGTGAGAAACATCACTTTATAAGAGTGCTACATTCTGAATTTCCCCCCACATTGATCCCGGCTCCTTGGCCTTTTTGATCTCTGAACAGGATATACAAGGTTCACTAATTCATGCTTTCCTTTTTTTGTTGTTCTTTATCTAAGTGCTTACTTTTAAATCATTGACTGGAATAGGTGAATATATATGACCTCTTTCTTTTTCCATTGGTGTTTGTGTTTTCCAAAAGCAGAAGGAAAAGAAGGGCCAATTTTCAACCATGTTTTTTATTAAGAGAAGAGTTAAGCAGCAAAGTGCATCCTGAGGACTGCAGATATGATGATCATTTCTTCCCTTTAATACTTGGGATCACTTTCTAAGGAGAGGAAGAAGATGGTGGAATTGGAAGAATCAAGCCTGTTGTCACCCGTTCTAAACCCATGCAAACGGAACACAAGTCCCTTTAATTATAGACGCCAAGGGAGAAATGTACCTGAAGCAAACTTAGAGCCACCTTACCTAGGTGCTGAAGGTCTCCTCTTCTTACAGACTCACAGTGTTCTTAGACATGTAAGAAGCTTGGCACTGAGAAAAAAATCAAGGGGACCAAAAGCTAAATGTTGTTGTTGTTGTTGTTAGGTGCCATCGAGTCGGTATCCGACTCATAGCGACCCTCTGTACAACAGGGGAAACACTATTGTCAGTGCTTCTCTGCTGTTCATAGGGTTTTCAATGGCAGATTGATTTTTGGGAGGGGGTTGCCAGGTCCTTCTCCCAAGCCTACAGCTTCTGGTGTTCCCAGGCGGTCTCCCA